>QLOD02000010.1:15408707-15419338 GCA_003260245.2 Sideroxylon spinosum | reverse complement strand
GGTCAACTGCCGGACCAACCGCCCCAACCGTCCAACTTCCACTGATATGTGCGTAACCATCATGGTGCCACACAGCCCACTACCACGCACACATGCACGCGCTTGGGCTTGGGCACGGGATGAACCACCCCAACCGTTCGCTCGAACAGTCATACGGTCAACTGCCGGACCAACCGTCCCAACCGTCCAACTTCCACTGACACGTGCGTAGCCATCATGGCGCCACACAGCCCACTACCACACGCACGCGCTTGGGCACGGGATGATTTATGATGTATTATACCGACTTTACCGGTAATATGGTGCGTAGCACCATAGGGTGTTCCACCGGTTTCGCCGATGTTATAGTGCGTAGCACTATAGAGGAATATTCCACCACACCACATAATCAAGTACAGGTGGAGTGCTTCCATATATAAGCTTCTCTCAACTTTTGTATCCAATCAATGTGGAACAAGCCATTCTTCACAACACTACTAACCAATACATTCATTACATAGGAAATTTTAAAAACAAAACCCAAAACAATTTAGATTATTTTGAAAATACTCCAACAAATGGTTGACCAAATGATTAGATGATTTGCTACAGATTTATTGCTTAATTGATTTGAATTCTTAGAAGCGTCTATATCAGTATCTTGGAGGAAGGTCTTGCTCAAATCTATCTTATCACCTGAAACATCTCCACCAACTTATGCCCGTTAGCGGGGATATTTTCCCTCATCACTCCATATCATAACAACTTCGTCGCTCCATGCGAAATCCTCATGGGAATCTTGAGAGGCAACCAGTAATGCTTATGGATGGTTGTTAATAATGGACCATTCATTTTTACCCTCCCCTAGTTCTAAAATATCCCAAGTTCGTGTTTAATCCATAAAATTTGAATTTGAGAATTGTATAAATAAGTTGACAAATAAATTAGTCTATAACATATTTAAATTTGGTTCAACTAGTTCTAATATAAATTTGAAATTAAAAAAAAAATTAAACTCATTTAGTAAATGTGCCAAATTTGCTCTTCGATTTATTTAGTATTTATATATTAGCAATAACCCATACCTGCAACACTATGAATAAAATTAGTATTAAATTTTTTCTATTATTGAAATTTTTCCATAAAAGTTCACATAAAAAAACTATGATAATCAATGAGTTTTAATTTTTTTTTTCCAAAAGTTTGAGGCCTAATAGTTACTGCATATATTTTGGTCTCTCCCTCTCACTAAAATTAATTTTTGATAAGTATTATAAAAGAACACACAAATTATGGTGCTTGAATTTGGAAGGTTCAATTGCTTAGAAATTACAATTGGACAAAATTTAATTTGGAGGTTTTAATTTGCATGTGATCTCCATTTTTGAGATATGGTGAAATTTAATATACCCAAACTATTTTGTGAGATAAGAGGTCAACTAAAATAAGAATTGAAAGGGAAATTAAAAATATAAAAATAATTTCAATCGTTGAATAAAAGAAAAAATAATTCTTATTTGTGAGAGGGATATTTTTAAAAATTGTCCTAATTTATTTTATAGATATATAATTAAATAATATACATCTAAAATATGTTAATTATTATACCATGATATCTTGCGTTTTTCATGTTAAAAATTAATATTACAATTTATTAAACTTTTAGATAGACTATTTCACATTAATTATTAATATTTAAGCAAATTTATACATATTCATATAATTTAGTAATAAAGCATATAATATTTTTATATTACTAATTACATTTGTAGTATATTTTAAATATAAAGGTATAAAATATAAATTACAATAAGTTAAATGTTTTTTTTCTTGTAATAACATAATTGATCGTAAGAAAAATCTTCTTTTACACAAAATTATCAACAAACAATTATTCACCAAAAAGTCAGGCTCGGGATGAGGCTTGCTAAACGCATTTCCTTGCAAATGAGTTTTTTATTTTTATTTTTATTTTTGTTAAGTTCCTTTTGAACGAGTTGCTTGAACAAAAACATAAAGACTCATTCAACGAGCAAGCCTGAACCACCGCCAGTCACAGGAACTCAATTTGTAAATACGGGAGGTAGTTTTTGACATGGCACGTAATACGATTCAAATTCAAAAGACATTAATCAATTTGAGTTAAGAATGTTTAGAGTTGTATAAAATAATATAAATTTATAAAAGTTAATGTCTCGTGTTTTATGCAGTGAGTAGAGTTTTGTCTCATAATTCGTATTTATGGTGATTTGTAGAGTTTTATAGAATTTTGTATTTTTTTAATGACTCCAAACAGACCCAAATTCAAGTCATAACTGGATCAATCTATCTTTGACAAAAATGTAACCAGGTTAAAATAACAGGCCCAATTAATATTAGAAATGAATTACCCGAATTTGACATGTTTAAAGCTAAATAATTAAATATAATAAAAACTGATATAATTAATTTGTTTAATATAAATAATTATTTGATTGTTGTGTCGTACATAAGTTTATGATAACTATAAATTATAGATTTTGTACCATTGTACTTAACTTCACATTTAAATTTAATTATATTTAATTACAATATATTATACGCTCCGTACCATTTGTTTTTTTTTTCCAACGATAAAAAGTTTATTTTTTCATCCGTAAATTTTATTAAGGGTTAATTGCCTTTTTATACCCTTTGTATTTGTGATCAAAATCACTTACATCCCTATACCTCGTTATTCTACACTAATATCCTCTGTACTTACGAGTAAAATGCAACAGTAAACAACGTCACATTAAGTGATAAAATAATAACATTACCATTTTCTTCTTTTTCTTTACCATGCTCTTCTCTATCATCTGTATTTTCATTTTTCTCTTTCTTGCATTCTTCAACTTCAAATTTCAAACATAAAATCACAAACTCAACAAACTTTCTTCAAATTCCAAACATTTTCAATGATAAATCTATAAAATCTTTTTCAAATTTGAAATTTTTATCAGAGAACTAAAAAAAAAAAAAACTGTACAAAACCCACAACCGAAAACCATCTCAATCCAAAACCCTTTCAATTGGAAAACGCTAAGAGAAATTAAAAAAAAAAAAAAAATTGAAAACCTTCCAAAAACCGTCTGACTTAAAAGAAAAATTAATATACATGAAAATCGTAATAGAAATAAACAATTTTATGCTTATTATCTATTAAATTATATATTTGTATATATGTATATTTTAAACTTTTGAGAGCTCTAAAAGAAAAAAATTGAAGGTTTTGAAAGTGAAATACAATGCTTGTGTATAGTTGAGAATGAAGAATTTATACTCACGTTGGGAAAAGAGTAAGTTGCAGTTCAAGAACAAACCCGAGGGTGTTAGGTTGGCATTTACTTTATCCACAGGCAATGAGAGATGAGGTGGCGAGAGATCTCCCATGCCCTAAGAGAATTTTAGTCTATTAAAGTTATGTTTTTAACTTGGATTTTAAATATATATATATTTTTTTATTCAGATGTATCTCATAACATTAATTTTAACAATTTGGTCCACCGTTGCAGTTTACTTACGAGTATAAAGACATTAGTACATAATAACAAAGTATAAGTGACTTAAGTAGTTTGACCTCAAGTACAAGGGTATAACAGCAATTATTTTTTTTATTTTTTAATTGGCATCTTAAACAAGTTATTCGTCTTGGGCTATACATCTCAAATTAATAAGACATTCAATCAATTATACGGGTCGTGTCGTGTCATGTTACTTGTATAATAGACAAGTCAAATTAGTGTTTAGGTATTCTGATATAAATAATAACTAAGTCAAGTGAGTATTAAATATTCTAACATGAATAATAATTAAACGCGAACTTAATCACGACTGCCACCCCTAATCTGGAAGCCGTTTCAGATCAGCAATTAAGCTACGTTGTATTCTAAAGGTCACACACAAAACACACACCCACCCACCAACCCACGTTAAAATAATGCAGTTATATCATGGAAATATTCATTCAAGGGTTTGAAGTGGAAAATACAGCATTCCCTTTTGAACCTCCAGAAGCTCAGTTATATATCAGCCCACATGAAATTCCACGACAAATTACAAATAAAAGAAGCTTGAACCTCTTTATCTTGTCATCCAAATATAGAACATATCTGCTATAACGTAGCATTCCCACCAAAGAGAGATTAGCAGTCCCACAAACATCAACTGAAAACGAAAACATGACCAATTCGATGAAGCTGTCGAGATCTTCCCGATTACAAATATTAGCCAACCATTGTCACCAGAGCAGCACAGAACAGAGAATTAGACCAAAAAAGCCCAGCGACTTGTTTTGTCACTTAAATACGAGTAGTAGCCATTATAATTGAGATAAGCCCAAAATTGTGAGATACCATATTCCTGGTGTTTCGGTGTCTTGAGAAAACACAAATGCAATTCTTGGAGATTTCTATCAAATGTTTTCTTTATAGCAAGCACCTGTAAGTTCCAAAAGGTTGGTGTTTAAGATTTGGCTCTATCAATGTCTGTACAATATAAACTTTAAAAATATTTATATATATACATGACAATCAATCGAAGCTATCACAGACAAAAAATCTGTAATTAATATGAAATTCAAAAGAAATTACTTTCGTGTAGAAATTTACACAATAAAGATGCATACATAATTATGCATAAGTACGGACAGAAGATAATATGAGCAGAGACATGGGACGGGGCTATTTTGAAAAATTGATGATATGAATATGGCCTGAATATGGCTATATTTTAATACAGTTTTAGCCAATATATAATTATATCATCCTCAATCTACAAAAAGAATATTTAAAAAATAATACTAATTCAACATTTCAATTTTAACTCAATATGATTCAACATATAAAAGTAACCAAATGCGTGAAAACAAAGATCAACTATAACTTATGTGTCCAAACCTAGCCCCAATTACTGCCCCAAAGTTTCATAGTGTGGCTCATAAACTTAATATCTCAATAGTTGTTACAATCTTAAATGTCCCCTTTGTTCTTATGGATAGGCACTATGATGCGGTCCTTCCATTTGTTAGTTATTAGTACGCAAGATTTAGTTTTCACAAATTTGACAACCAAGTTATCCTATAATCCCTTATGTACTTCTCAGCTTCAATTTGAACACCATCAGGACTTAACTTTTTTTTATCTGTCTTTTTTACCGTCAAATCTAATACTACGTATAATACTTAGAAAACATGAATTTCCTCTTAAGCCAGTCTAGTTTTCGCACCAAATAAAATTGTATAAATCCCACAACAGCTTGGACCGGGCAGTGAAACCATCCAAGCTACAAATTGGTGCCTCCAGCAAGTCTTAAATCTACCAAGATTTGCTTTAAGTGGAAACCCCTAAAATAAGCCATTTTAAAAGGGGATCCGCAAGATCATTTGGGACAAAACAATCCTGATGCGGAGCAATCAAGAATATGATTAAAGAAGTAAAAGGGGAGAGAGAGAAAAGGGAAGGAAGGAACCAGGCACAAGTTACTCATTCTTAATATTCAATTCATCATTCAATCTGCTCAAAACCAACATACATGCTGTGAAGGGATGAGTGATTTACTAATGGCTTGATACCCAATTAGGTTGTCTAGGACAGTTATTTATACAAATTCGTACAAACTAGATACATTCTCCCCTAGACCAGAGTGGTTTACTAAATGGCTTGATGCTCAATTGGGTTGTCCATGATATGTATTTATACTAATATGTACAAACTAGATACATCACCCCTTAGACTAGATAATAAATACAAAGATATATAAGTGTATAGATACATGAATGTACATTTAACACCCTCTCTCAAGTTGGAGCATACATATCATATGTTCCTAACTTGTTATAAATAAACCTTACTCGAGGTCCTCCCAATGCTTTAGTAAAAAAATCAGAAAGTTAATCTTCAAACTTCATATGTTCAGTTTTGATCACATTCTGTAGAATCTTTTCTCTCACAAAATGGCTATTAATCTCAATATGTTTATGTGAAAATCAATGGTTACGAATAACAGAAAAGTATATTACTTCTCTTAAGTCTGAATTGTTAAGTTAACAAGGATTACTTACAACTAAATATATAAACAAACCTTAATTAACCCTAAGACATATACGGTCTAAATTACCCTTAAGAAATAAGATAAAATACAAATAAACCAAAAATGACATAAAATCTCATACCCCCCTCAAACTCAGGATGCGAGACCAGAGAGCATCGAGAGTTTGCAGAGCAGAAAACGAAACTGAGCAACAGTATGAGTTTTAGTAAAAAAGTTAGCTAGCTACAGAGAAGATAAAACAAACGACAAAACAATAGTGCCCGACTGAAGATGTTGACGAACAAAGTGACAGTTAATCTCAATATGCTTTGTACGCTCATGAAAAACGGAGTTGTGGACAATCTGAATAGCAATCTTATTATCACAATAAAGAGGTGTGGAAGTAGAAAGATTAACACACGTATTTGCTAAGAGCCAACGAAGCGAAACAATTTCAGATGTAGCATGTGCCGTAACTCGATATTCTGCTTCCGCGGTAGATCGAGCAACAATTGCTTCTTGCTTTTCTAGGAAATAAAGGAATCACCCAAAAACACACAAACCAAAGGTGGACTTCCGATTAGAGATATCACCAGCCTAATCAGCATTAACATAAGCCTAAAGAGTTAGGTTCGAAGAAGAGGACAACAATAAACACTGATGAATTGTGCCATGACCATACCACAGAATACGCAATAATGTAGCCCAATAAGTAGAACATGAAGCAGAAACAGACTAACTAATAATATGGACAACATATGCAATGTCAGGTCGAGTCACAGTAATATAAACTAAACAACCAACTAGCTCGTGATATTCCGTAGGATCATTAAGAGGTACACCATCTGAAACACAGAACTTAGCATGCAACTCAATAGGAGTATCAACAGTTTTGTCATCCGTGAGATGAGCACGATGGAGAACGTCCTAGGCATACTTAGTTTGAGACAAGAGGTAGCCCTAGGACAGCACGCAACTTCAATGCCAAGAAAATAATGCAGGCATCCCAAACCTTTCATTTCAAATTCACAGAAGAGATGAGATTTCATCTCTTGAATGCATCAGAATCAGAACCAATAATGATCAGATTATCCATATACAGCAAAAGAAGAACAAGACCATGAGATGTTCGGCATATGAATAGAGTGGAATCATGAGTGCTGGACTGAAAACCAATCTGGAAAATCGCATCCTGAAACCATACATATCAAACTCGAGGGGATTGTTTTAGACCATAAAGAGTACGACATAGACGACAAACAAGACCCGGAGCAAAAGAAACACCCGGATGTATATAAACGTCTTCTAAAAGATAGCCATTAAGAAACACGTTCTTAACATCCAACTGGAAGAGAGGCCACTGATGCACAATAGCCATAGAGATCAAAGTATGAACAGTGGTCTTTTTTGCAACAGGAGCAAAAGTTTCCTCATAATCAATACCGTATTCCTGAGAAAACCCCTTTGCCACCAAGCAAGAAAAAGTAAAAGTATACTACTCCAAAGATCCATCAAAATGAGTCTTTACTTTGTAAACTCATTTACACCCAATGAGATTCTTACTGTTTGGTAGAGCCAACTCCCGAGTTTGAGCTTTAGTAAGAGCAATGAGTTCATCATTTATAGCATTTACCCAGCTAGGATCATGAAAAGCTTCTTTATATGACTTTGGTTCATAGAGAGCATGAATACATGACAAAGGAACGATAAGAAGGTGAGAAGCCAAGTATTTGAGAAGCCAAATTTTACCAGAGGATGGCGATCACCAGTAGGATACTTGTGTTCACACAAATCAGAATTCCCAGAGATAGATTGAGGGGCAATAGAACTTAGAGAAGAAGGCAAAGGAGTTGCATGACGATAAGAATAGGCCAATGGGTAAGGAGGGAGAAGAGTAGAGCTCGGGGACATAGAAGATACAGCCGGAATATCAGATATCTCAAGTGTAGAGACATACTCCTCAATGGATACTTCTAAAGGAAAGGGGTCAATGTGCATCAAATCGTCTTTGGCAACTAGAGTAGCTTTGGAAGGAGAAAAATATGGGAGACGCTCAAGAAAGATAAGATGCCAAGACACATACAATTTCTTGGTTACAGGATTACAACATCTATAGCCTTTTTGAATGATACCGTATCCCAAAAACACACGTAAGGCACATCGTGCACTAAGCTTGGTATGATCTCGCTTAGGGAAAAGAACAAAGCAAGCAGAAAAAAACACACGAAGGAGACAGTAATTCAAAGTCCGACCAAAAAGATAAGTTGTAATAAGAATAGCTTTTCCCCAGAACACAGACAAAACATAGGAAGATAGAAGAAGAGATCTAGCAGTATCAAGAAAAGGATGATATTGGCATTCTAAACGGCCATTTTTGTGCAAGGGTGTCAGAACAAGATGATTGGTGAATAGTGTTATGGGTAGCTAAGAAATCTATGAATTCGGAAAGAAAATATTCACCACCTAAATCAAAACAACGAATTTTAACACAGGTACAAAATTGAGTTTGAACCATATTATAAAAAGTGCAATATATTTTGAAAAAATCAAATTTACGCGTCATCAAATAAACCCACCTAAAACGACTGTAATCATCAACAAATAAGACATAATACATGGAACCACATTTAGTTGCAATAGGAAAAGAATCCCATAAATCTGTATGAACAATATGAAAAGGAGAAATAAAAAAGGAAGTACTTCTATTAAAAGGTAAGGAAGACATTTTTGTAAATTTACAACCACTGCACTCAGAAATATCATTAACAAAGACTTTTCCCAACTAACCAGATTGAACGAAAAGTTTTAAACAATCACTCAACAAATGACCTAATCTAGAATGCCAAAGATAAAAGGGAGACAACTTCTCATCTAAGCAAAAGGACAACATCACAGTGGAAGTAGACACCAAAGGGATATGCAAGCTCTTTAGAACATAAAGATTACCAACTCTAAGCCCCGCCCCAATTTGCTTCTTGGACATCCGATATACAACACAACCAAAAGAAGAAGAGAGAACATCAAAACCAGAGTCAGATAACTGACTTAGAAAAAAAAGACTTAAAGATAGCTGAGGAACATAAGACACATCGAGCAGAGACAGTAAGCAGAATGGGGTAGGAAAAGCAGAACCAATAGAACTAACATGTACTAGCAGTGGCAACACTAATGGGAGAGGAAGGAGAAATACAATAACTGAGAAGAGACAAATTAAGAGTCATATGATGACAAGAACCAGAATAAAAAATCCATATAGGTGACGAAATACTTGTGGTGGAATAAGAACCATGCAAACCTGACTAAATAGTGGTCATAGTATAAGCTTGTTTGGGAACCCCTTGAATGGCCGGCATGAATGCTCGATACTGTTGAAACTGCTTAAACAACTGAGAAGTTGAACTATCACCAGAGATAGGAATAGTAATAGTTGCGGTAGGACGAAACGATTGTTGTGGTGGCTGACAGGAAAAAGAGCCAATCAAAGAATCACGGCTCTTCAACTTCAGAAGTTTGGGATGTGTTTTTCCAGTGTCCTTTCTAATGACAAACTATACTCATATATGGCAACACGGGGTTTAGATTTACTCATGACTAAAATCAAATACGATGCTAGAGTGGGTAAAAGAGGTGTTGAAGACAGACTAGTCAGAGCAGATGGAGTAGCAAAAATTGACTGATATGTTGATGTAATAGTTGCCACTTTGAATCTAGTTTCCTCGACAATAAGTTCCCTCACTGCACCATCGACAGAGGGAAGCGGAGACCGATGAAGAATAGCTACAAGAAGTGGTTCAAACTGATCTCGCAAAAAATTGCATAAGACATTTTTCACGGTATTGAACATAACTGTCAAGAGACTGTAACTCAGAAGGTTCTATAAGTGCAAGCTAATCTCAATACATAGTCATCTCATTATAAAAAGCATGAATAGATTTGTCTTGTTGAGTGGCACTTCGAATAGACATTTCAAGTTCATATTGCTTGGCAAAATTGGACTCAAGATACATAATCTACAAATACTGCCGTACTCATTTGGCCATTTCATATTCAGAGAAATTCATACCAATATACATATATATATTTTAAATAAAGCCTCCTTAGCAAGAGGGGGGTTTGGCAGGTGCAAAGTGGAGGGGGACCTAAACCTTACCTCCAAGAAAAACAACGGAAAACAATAAT
This sequence comes from Sideroxylon spinosum, assembly GCA_003260245.2. Lineage (NCBI taxonomy): Eukaryota > Viridiplantae > Streptophyta > Magnoliopsida > Ericales > Sapotaceae > Sideroxylon > Sideroxylon spinosum. The sequence continues at coordinate 15,409,132 of QLOD02000010.1, read as the reverse complement.
AAAAGTACCTATGAAGCGGTGACTCATCGTTTTAAAATGATAAAGAATACTACTAGAAAAATAATAGAAAAAAAGAAATTGTAATGACTCATCACAATACATGAAAAAGGAGGGAGACATAAACCTAACTTTCTAAGCAAAAGAAAAACCAAAAAAAAGTCTGAAGTCCTAAAGTGTGGAGTCCCATTTGTATCAAGGGTGAGAATGCCAATGATAGCACGAGGAAGATCTTTGGGCTCATGAAATCTTTGATCCTACAGATGAGTGCAGGCCCAGTTGGCCAAAAAACATTGGCCTAGTTCGCTACCCTATTAATATGGTGTAGCTGAATTTGAGCAGAAGTGCATAAGTTTCTTATCTAAGCTAGAATATAAGCACACTCCCAACAGCCAGTACTATTGGACTAAGCCCAAGATATCATAGTA
>QLOD02000010.1:15358624-15381208 GCA_003260245.2 Sideroxylon spinosum | reverse complement strand
ATTTAGCTCAAAATTTAAACAAAATTTGAGGATATATTTTCTATTATTTATTATTAAAATTAAATATATAATAAATATAGAATAAGGAAATAAAAATATCAATTAGTAAGATCTAAGAAATTGATGTGGTTGAATTCTTTATCAAAATTAAATTCGGGTCGATTTTGTTTAGGATGGGACAATAAGGCATTTTTTTGGTAATGTTTTTGTTTTCTACTTATGTTTTCAAAATTTTGTACACTAGCAACAAAAACTTGTTTGTTATATCCGTTTATATTTTTTTTGTTTTTTAAAAAAATAAAAAATTAAACAGAAAAAAGTAAATAGTAAAAAAATATTTTCACTTTATTTTTTTTGTTACAAATATTGTCAATTTTAACACTTTATTAGCTTTTGTTGCATCATATTAAAATAATTTTTTATTTAAATATTTTATTAAATTAAATTATTTTTAATAAATAATATAATTAAATTACAATAATTAAAATAATTATCTAAATTAATATGTATTATATTTTATTAATTTATTTTTAATAAATAATTAAATTAAACTATTTAAATTAAAACAATTAATTTAATTAATATGAAATGTATTTTATTAAATTATTTTTTGTAAATAATAAAATTAAATTTAAATTGAATTGTAATAGTTAATTTAATTTAATTAATATAAAATCTATTTTATTAAATTATTCTGAATAAATAATAAAACTAAATTAATTAATTATTTTAATATAATAGTTAATTTTATTTAATAAATTTTAGTTAAATTAATTAATTTTATTTTATCATTTTAAAAATAATTTAATAAAATATATTTCATATTAATTAAATTTACTAAATTAAATTAGTTAATATTTAATATATTTATTAAATTATTCAAATTATTATGAAATATATTTTATTCAGTTGTTTTTAATAAATAATATAATTAAATTATAATTAATATATTTTTTATTTACTAAATTAATTGATATAAGAATTATATTTTGTTTAATTATTTCTAATAAATAGTAATAGTAAATTATTATTTAATATATTTTATATTTATTGAATTAACTTATTATGAAATATATTTTTTAAATTAAATTAAGTTCTTAAAAAATAATAAAATTTAATATTTTATGAAAATAAGATATTAATAATTGTTAGCAAAATTATATTTCCAAATGCAGTTTTAGTTTTCATTTTAGAAAAAGTCGATAGTAGAAAACAAAAAGTAAAAAATATAAACAGATATACAAAAGAAGAAAAACGACAGCGTTATCAAATAATCTCTAAATAATTCAATTTATTTAATTCACAACAAAAAAACGGAACGATTTACCTGATCTTACTCATAAAAATCTCTAAACAAGTTTTAAATTTGAATATATATATATGAGTGACAATCACAGTAAAAATAGATTGAGATAATTGAAGAATATTAATTTAAAAAAATTAATAAACTTTTTTAACGATTCTCAAACAAATCCATTTAAAATAAGTGAGGGATCAAATTATTAAGATTAATAAATTAAAATTAAATATAATTAAGAGAGTGTTAGGATAATTAACCTATAAAATAATTGTGAGAGACAAGGTCCATATATTATGTGGGAGATAAGGTCAATATATCCGCTCGGGTAATCGTAGATTTAAGTAAAACAACGTCGTTTTGGTAAAACATCAAATCGAAACCGAGAGGGGCCGCATTTAGCTTTGCAACCCTCTCTTCTCAACATTAGTTTTTTTTTTTTTTTTTTACAGATAAATTAAATAAAAAATGAAAGAATACTGTCAAAAAATCAGTATTTCGAAAAATACTGTTAATGAAAACGCAATATGATACCATGATTTTAAAATGACTGCAACAGCCATTTGGTATTGCAACAAATCAAAAACCGCAATTTGAAATGGCGATTCTTGATCTAGTCAAAAACCACTATTTGAAATGACAATTCTTGACCTAGCCAAAAACCACCATTTGAAATGGCGTCTTCTCCTTTCCCAGACCACAACCTCTAGCTGCTGTGAAGAACAGTATCGCGGAAGCTTTTAAGAACTCCGCGGATCCCAAACGGAGCAAAATCTTCGTAATTTTTCGGATTTGCTTTAATAAGGCTAGCGACGAGGATGAAAGCCATCCCTCCAATATAGGCGATGGTTGCAATTGTGTTGAATCTAGAGGAACCTTTGATGCCCAGTGAAGCTCCGACGCAAATTGCAATGGAGATGGCGACAAAAATCAGGTCCAAATGTGGGTAATCCTTCGCTAAGGAGGTTCAAATGGAAATCGTTGGGCTTGTGGTTGCAATATGTGGCAAAATAGAATTTAAGCAAAATTGAAAACAGATGAATACAAAAAAACGAATTTCAACTGGAGGTTGTGGTTTGAGAAAAGAGAAAATTTCAAATAGCTATTTTTAGTTAGGTCAAGAATTGCCACGGGTTTTGGATTTGTTACACTATCAAATGGTTGTTTCAGCCATTTTAAAACCGTGGTATTATACCGTATTTTCATTAACAATTTTTTTTTAAAATAATGATTTTTTAACAGTTGTCTCTCAATTTTATCTAAATTATCAGTAAAGAAAAGAAAAAGAAAAAGAAAAAAAAAAAAACTCTTCTCAACATGTCGTGTATGTCATTACAGGGATAATGGAACTATAAATTGAGATGGAGGTGCAAAGTTGGATCATCGCAACTGTTGGAGCAATGAAATGAACTTTCTCCACGCTCAGGCTCTGTGTCTTTGTTATGGAGGAGAGACCACTGCCACCACTACCACCGCCATCACCGACTACGACGACGACACTGAGAGGAGACACTCTGGTCTTTGCAGTTAATGGAGAGAGGTTCGAGCTTTCCACCGTCGACCCTTCTACTACTCTGCTCGAATTCTTGCGTTCCCAAACTCGGTTCAAGGGTGTCAAGCTCAGTTGTGGTGAAGGTCACCCTCTCTCTCTCTATAATCCATATATATATATATATGTATGTATATCAACCCGTGAGTGTTTTACCTTGTATGTATGTGTTTTATTGGTGGAAATTGTTGGGTTGCAATCTGCTTTAATGGATTTTCTTCTGAAAGTTTTTACCATGTAGTCTACGATCCCCCCTTCTATTTTCATCGTTTACAATAATGGGGTTTTGATACTGTTAAAGAAGACTAGTTTTTATTTATTTTGTTGTTTGTTGGGTTTTGGATTGGAATATAACAAGGTCTTGTGTTTGAATTTTGATTGAAGAAAAAAGAGTCTATGTATACACACATTTATCTCAGGTATTATGTGTCTGGTTTTGCCTAACGGTTTTATGTCTGATTTCTTGGAAAATGAGGGAAACCAGAGCATTTTTATTTCTTGTTTTCTCATTATTAATGATTTTAGTAAATAAAAGTTTACCGAACCAAGCTTATTTTAACATTTGATATTTTTTTGAATTCTGCTTTTTTGAAAATCAAACTGCAGGATAGAGTAGATTCATATTTAGCCATTTTCCCCCTTCCTTCTACTCGCTTCTATTGGCAATCAAGAAGCAGGTCAGAGCCACACAATAAGAAGAATGGATATGGATACTTGTAGGACATGGACATAAGTCACACGATACAATACAGACACCAGTATGGTGATTTTGATAGAATAAGAATACATGGACATGATATGAATACAAACAGCAATATGGTGATTTTGAAAGAACAAGAATACAACACCGTGGGGTTTGTCTTGAAAGCTAATTCAATAAATAAAGTGCAACAAAATATGAGATAAAAGATCTATGGTTTTAGAGGTTGTCTATCCAATTGTTGACTCATCTTGGGGATATATCACATGACATGTCTGTGGTTTGACATGTGTGAAGAGTATGAGTGTGTCATACATGTTAAAAACATACATGACAACCATTTTTAAGTTTCCGCACCAATTTTACCTGAAACGTGGTTCGTTTCGGTTCATGAAACAAGAACGGATACGCGGTATACTTATACTCTGAAATGCAATACAATTGGGGTAGGTTTCTCATACAGTTGTCAAGAAGTTATAAAAATTTTTGGTATATAAAAGTGATTTATTTTAAAATAAAATAAAATAAAATAAAATTAATCAATAGAATAAAACAGCATAAATGTTTATTAAACCAAGTGCACTTTAGCCTAAATATTCATTAAACCAAGTGCACTTTCTGTTTAATTTGAATATTTACTCATTATCCTTTCATAAATGTTTAAACTTATTGATTATTGTCACACAATTTATTATTAATTCACTATTTCAGAGGTATTTGCTAACAAAAACATAACCTGGGTATAATTTGTTTGGATCATCAAATTTAGTATATTGGAACATTTGTGTATCACCATTTGTAATGTGTGTACCAAAATATGGTTTCTAGGGGTAGTAGTGATTTTTGGTTGCTATGGTTGATGCTTCATAGGCTTTACTATTGATTGTTTTCAGTTTATAATAATCTCTTAGGTCATTTAAGTCTTAGTACTAACAAATTGTAACAGATTTGTAGTTACTATTAAAAGTTTCTTCATTTAACTGTTACTCATATTTCAAATTTTGATGGTCACAGGTGGTTGTGGTGCTTGCGTTGTTCTACTATCAAAGTATGATCCTGTGAGTGAAGAAATTGAAAATTTTACTGTGAGTTCTTGTCTTACACTTCTTTGCAGCGTAGATAGGTCTTCAATTACTACAACTGAAGGCCTTGGAAATAGTAAAGATGGGTTTCACCCAATTCACCAAAGGTTTGCAGGTTTCCATGCTTCTCAATGTGGGTTTTGTACACCTGGAATGTGCATGGCTCTCTTCTCAGCTCTTATCATTGCTGATAAAACACCACGGGCGGAGCCTCCTCCAGGATTCTCCAAGCTAACAGTTTCAGAAGCAGAATATTCCATTTCAGGAAATCTGTGTCGATGTACGGGGTATCGACCAATAGCTGATGCCTGCAAAAGCTTTGCAGCTAATGTTGACATGGAAGATTTGGGACTCAATTCTTTTTGGAAGAAAGGAGAGAGTAATAAAGTTAAAAGAAGTAAATTACCATTTTATAACCCAAGTGACCAAATTTGCACATTTCCTGAGTTCTTGAAAAGTGAAATTAGATCTTCCAAGCTTTTAGATTCTAAAAGATATTCTTGGTGTAATCCTGTTTGTGTTAAGGAGCTTCAAAATATGTTGGCATCCAATTCAGCTGAAAATAGTTCACAAGTGAAACTAGTATGTGGCAACACAGGGACAGGATATTACAAGGAAGTAAAACTCTATGACAAATACATTGACCTGAGATACATCCCTGAACTCTCAATGATTAGAAGGGATCAGACGGGGATTGAAATTGGAGCAACTGTGACAATTGCTAAAGCTATATTAGCTCTGAAGGAAGGAAACAAAAGTGACTCTCATTTAGAAGGTGATGCTGTGTTCCCAAAAATTGCTGGCCATATGGAGAAGGTTGCTTCGTTGTTCATTCGAAACTCAGCTAGTGTGGGGGGAAATTTGATTATGGCACAACGGAATTATTTTCCTTCAGATATCGCTACGATACTACTTGCTGTGGATTCAACAGTCAATATAATGACATATCTTAAATATGAAAAGCTTACACTGGAGGAGTTCTTGGGAAGACCTCCTTTAGACTCCAGAAGTGTGCTTTTAAGTGTCCACATTCCATACTGTGGACCAGCTAAGAATGGTTCTATGAAAACTGACTCCAAGTTGCTGTTTGAAAGCTATCGTGCTGCGCCTCGACCCCTTGGGAGTGCGTTGGCCTATTTAAGTGCCGCTTTCTTGGCTGAAGTTACTCCCTGTAAAACTTCTAGTGGATTCGTTGTAGACAATATTCAATTGGCTTTTGGTGCATATGGGACTAAACATGCAATAAGAGCAAGAAACGTTGAGGAATTCTTTGCTGGAAAAGTATTGAGTGTTAGTGTTCTTTTGGGAGCTATTAAATTACTTAGAGCTACAGTTGTGCCTCAAGTTGGAACATCAAGTGCTGCTTACAGGTCAAGCTTGGCTGTTGGTTTTCTCTTTGACTTCCTTCGGCCATTTGTTGATGCTTGTGATGAACTTTCTGATGGCATGTTGGATGCACATAATGATTATTTCTTAAAGAGGGAGTCCAAAATAAAGAGTCATTGTGAACAGTTTGCTCATATTGAAAATCCAGCATTGTTATCGTCTGGAAAACAGGTGGTGGAATCAAACTGGAAGTACTATCCAGTGGGCGAACCAGTTACAAAAGCTGGTGCTGCCATCCAAGCTTCCGGTTTGTTCTGCCCTTTGTTTATTTTATTTGAACATGGGCATGGGTTACTTTATTTCTGTCATTGGTTAAAGTTGCAGCTGTTAAACTCATTGATTGATTTCAATGATACTTGCTCTAAGACTATGTAATGCATTGTGTTATAAGACTGAAAGATATCCAATGTAATTTTTAATTCATATAAGCTGAAATGTTTTTCTTAGATTAAATTCTCCACAACTTTCTTCTTGTTTTTTAAGTCATTTTTAATTGATGCTAAATAGATATCATTTCTGTTCTTTCCTGCTCTTTTTATCTTTGTCTTGCATATGTAACATTCATAAAGTAGCTTGTCTTTGGCTAGAATTACCAGATGATATGTTTCTGAAACCATTGAACAATTCAATTTTTCATCTTACTAAAGGTATTGGCCAAATACACAGGTGAAGCAGTCTATGTGGATGATATTCCTTCACCAACAGATTGCCTTCATGGTGCTTTCGTTTGTAGCACAAAGCCTTTGGCACGGGTAAAGGGTGTTAAAATTAACTCCAGGTTGCTACAAGATGTAGTAGCTGGAGTTATTTCGTTTAGAGATATCCCAAACGGTGGGGAAAACGTAGGATCTATGAACATATTTGGTTCTGAACCTCTATTCGCCGATGATCTTACCAGGTTTGCTGGCCAGCGCCTTGCTTTTGTGGTAATTTCTTGTTTCAATTGTTTTTATGTGAGAATTTATTTGTCAATGTTATATCAGTTTTCTATATACAATGGATCTATTTAAGAAAAGGTATTCATTTGCATTTTCTTTTTATTTTGTGGTGCTTTTCATATAATAAATAAACAGAATGCTTCCTTCAGGTTGCAGATACTCAGAAGCTTGCAGATATAGCCGCAGAGAGTGCCTTGGTTGATTATGACACTGAAAATTTGGATCCCCCAATTTTGACTGTTGAAGAAGCTGCTGAGAGATGTAGCTTTTTTGAGGTCCCTCCTTTCCTATATCCAGCACAGGTTGGTGACTTCTCAAAAGGAATGGCTCAAGCTGACCACACGATTCTTTCTTCAGAGGTACTTCTTATAATTGTCTCTTCTTCTTCTCCTCTTCCTCCTCCTCCCTTTTTTTTTTTTTTGTTTTTTCCTCTTGGGTTCTTTTTACTTAGTATAGATTTTAGATTGTAATGATTAAGAAACTTTCGTGGAGTCATTCATTCTCATATGTATACTTGGATAAAATTGATCCCATTCTTATTTGTGGTATGCAGATCAAACTTCCGTCCCAATACTATTTCTATATGGAAACACAAACTGCCCTTGCTATCCCAGATGAAGACAACTGCATGCTAGTTTACAGTTCATCTCAGTGCCCTGAGTATGTACACAGTGTAATAGCAACATGTCTTGGCATTCCTGGACATAATGTCCGTGTAATTACAAGAAGAGTTGGAGGAGGTTTTGGTGGCAAGGCTATAAGAGCTATGCCTGTAAGTATCCTATTAAATGACTATTATAGATTATTCATATAGAACTTAATGAAATGGGAAGAATTGCACACACACAGACTGAATTCTGGTGTGTGAATTTATATACACAAAAGGAGTAACTGTACACATTACCTTGGTGTCTATTTAGATCACTAAGTGACTAGATACACTTCCTAAATTAACACTAGTTTATCTACATTAACACTACATTAATTACACTACATATTTTAATTCTCCCTCTCAAATATATCATATGTTCCAAGTTTGCTACAAATGTATCATAATCTAGCTCCTCCTAAGGTTTTAGTAAACAAATCATCTAATTGATCTTCTGACTTCATATGACTAGTTTTGATGACATTCTGTAATATCTTTTCTCTGACAAAGTGACAATCAACTTTGATATGTTTGGTTCTCATGAAACACTGGGTTCGACGCAATGTGAACAGTAGCTTGATTATCACAAAATAAGTCCATAGGTTGGGATTCATGAATCCCTAATTTTATCAACATATGATATATTGAGACCAATTCACAAGAAGTATGCGTCATGGCCCTATATTTTGATTCTGTACTTGGCCTTTTCACCATTGTCTGTTTCTTACTTTTCCATGACACTAAGTTTCCTCTCACAAAGATACAGTACACTATAGTTGATCATTTATCTAATGGCGAATCAGAGCAATCTCCATCTGTTTAACCTTGAACAAGTGTATGACTATTATTTTGATACAACCACCCACATCCTTGTGCACTTTTTAGATATCTCAAAATACGAATGAACACATTCTAATGACTCGACCGAGGAGTTTCGAGAAACTGACTCATTACACTCGTAGCAAATGAGATATCTGGTTGTGTAACAGTGAGGTAGTTGAGTTTCCCAATTAATCTGCGGTATTGGTCAGGATCATCCAATAATTCTTCTCTATTTGCCAAAAGCTTCGTATTGGGATCCATTGGATTATCAATTGGTTTGGCTCTTAACATGCCAGTTTTAGATAGCAGATCAAGAATATATTTCTTCTGAGAAAGGGTAATACCCTCGTGTGATCTTGCAATCTTTATCCAAATAAATACTTTAGTGCACCCAGATCTTTGGTACCGAACTTAGTTTGAAGGAATATCTTCAATTCATGAATTCCTTGTTGTCATCACATGTGATTATAATATCATCTACATAAACCAGCAACCATATATTTTCTTGAGAAGAATGATGGTAGAAAATAGAATGATCAATGCCACATTAAATTAATCCAAATTCTATCACTACATCACTAAACCTGTCAAACCATGTGCAAGGAGATTGTTTTAGGTCATATAGTGTCTTCCAATTTAGGTCATGGAGGAAGGCATTTTTAACGTCTAGTTGATGAAGAGACTAGCAAAAAATGGTTGCAAGACAAATTAGAAGATGGACTGATGTGTTCTTGCCTACAGGAGAGAAAGTCTTTGAAAAATCAAGGCCATAGACCAGAGTGTATCCCTTGGCAACAAGCCTTGCATTCAAGCGATCAACTGAACCATCAAGATGAACTTTAACATTATACACCCATTGATAACGAACTATTGACTTGCCAGGAGGAAGAGTGACCAAATGCCATGTATCATTGGTTCGAAGAGCTGACATTTCTTCTTCCATGGCATTACGCGACCTAAAACGAGACAGTGCTTCGGACACAAAGGAATAGAAATAGTGGATGAGGAGGTAACAAAAGCATGATATGATGGAAACAAAGCTGTATAGGAAACAATGTTAGAGATAGGATGAGAAGTACAAGGGCGTATACTTTTCCAAAGAGCAATAGGAAGATCAAGATCATAAGGTGCCGGCTCAGGAGCAGGATCTGAAGACTGGATAGGAGAAGGTGAAGAGCCTGGAGTATCAAAGAAAGACTCTGAAATTGCCCACCGTTTAGAATAAACCTGCAAATCAAGAGAAGAAATATGAAAGGGAGAAATTACAGATAAAGGGAGACTGTCATTTACAGCAAAGATAGAGGAATCATCAGAGAAGAAAGGAGTGCTCTTAAAGAATGAGACATCAGCACATACAAAATATTGATCAAAAGAATATCCCAAAAAGACACATTAAAGATCACGAGGATCAAGTTTATCAATTCCACTGTCAAGTTGATGGACAAATGCTATATATCCGAAGATTTGTGGAGGAAGAGGAAACAATGGTGTCTGAGGAAACAATACTGAATAAAGGGAACAACGCTTCAAAACGGAAGATGGCATTCTGTTAATCAAGTAACATGCTGTGAGAATAGCATCCTCCCAAAAAATCTTTGGAACATTCATATGAAACATTAAACAACGAGCTGTTTCATTCAAATGTAAATTTTTCCTCTTAATAATTCCATTTTGTTGTGGAGTGTGAGGATAAGATGACTGATGAAGCATGCTAAATGATATCATAAAATCTGTGAAAGGCTTAGAAAGTATTCTTTGGCATTGTCACTTCGAAGAATTTTAATAGACACATCAAACTGAGTTATTATTTCAATACAAAAGGATTGAAAGATAGATAATAACTCAGAATGATCTTTCATTGAATAGACCAATGTAAGCCTTGAAAAATCGATAGTAAATGTAACAAAATACTTAAACCCTAACTTTGAGACAACTCGACTAGGTCCTCATACATCTGAATGAACTAAATGAAAAGGACTTAAGGACCTGTTATTGACTCTAGGATTGAAGAAAGCACGGTGATACTTTCCTAACTGACAAAACTCGCTATCTAAAGACTGACATTGACTCAAACGTGGAACCATGAATTTTAATCTATCAAAAGACAGATGACTCAATCGACAATGAATTTCAAAATGGTGAGGTGGTTGTAGAATAGGTGATAGATGAAGAACCAGCCAAATAATAGTCCATGAGCTCCATGCTCTTCTCCAATCTTCTTCTTTGTCTTCAATTCCCTCAACTGAAGTTTGATCGATTAGGGCGGAACGTGCAGAATCTGGAGTGGTAAATGAATCCTTAGAAGCAACCCTCATAAACCTGGAAGAGGTTTCTGCATATGAGGGAAGAGTAGCTCCACTGAGAATTTAGGTTTTTACCGGCTCGAACTCAGAATCTAAGTCGGTAAGAAAACGAAGTACCACTATCTGTTCTCTTTGTTTCTGTATTATGTTGATATATGTGGACAATGGTTGTAAAGAGTTTAGTTTCTCATGGACACATTTTAGAGAAGTGAAATATTCGGTAACTGATCTACCAGACTATTGGAGTTGAAAAATTTCAGTGATAGGTCATACATCCGGGTAAGATCACTAGAGAAGAGAAGAGACAATGAATAGACTCCCATATACCTTTACATGTGTCAAGATGGTTACACATGTCAGCTATATTGGGCTCTATGGAATTCCACAATAGACTAACAAGATGAGCATCTTCTTGGATCCGAGCATCGTACTTAGGATCAGCTTCAGGAGTTCTAGATTCAGTCAAAAGTTTCTGCTTTCCATACCCCGTTAATGCAATTTTAATGGCTTTAGACCATTGAATGTAATTTGTTCCATTCAACTTCCTTGTGGTTAACTGTTGAGGCTTGAAAATTGAGCCACTAATAAGTTTTTGCTCAACTGAAATTTCAGAGGCCATTTAGAAACTGACTACAATAAATAACAGTAGCCCTTTGGAGCAAAACTAGAACACAAACAGTGGAGCTGAAATAGTAGTGGCTCTTGGAGCAGAACTAGAACGCCAACGCTGGAGCAAAAATGGAAGGAGAGAGATGAGTTGTTCAAGCAATGAGAGAGGAGCATTGGTTGCCGGAGGAACAATAGTTTCAATGGAACTAACATGCGCCTATACGTGCCGGTGAGATTCCTGCTCGTGGGTTTCACACGCCAACAAGAAGATGCACGTGGGAGTGTGTGGACGACAGTTTTCGTCGAAGGGGTTTTGACAATAGTGATTGTGTGAGACTGGCGATTTTCTTGGTAGCTTTAAATCTTTGAAACAGTGAGTGATTCGAAGATGGGTAGGATTTTGTTGATCGGCCAAGGCTCAGAGGAAGAACGCTGACTATTCTTTGAAGCCCTACACTATTTTAACAAAGAACTGGGTCTTTGGATTGAACTAGAACTTGGGTCAGGTGATGAATTTTCTAACCTGATCTGATACCTTATAAAACTTAATGAAATGGCAAGAATTTCACACATACAGACTGAATTCTGGTTTGTGAATTTATATAAACAAAAGGAGTGACTGTACATATTACCTTGGTGTCCATTTGGATCACCAAACATTATCACTACATTAATTACACTACATACTTTAACAATTCATTATTTGTTTGTTTTTATTTTATTTTTTTGAAAAGAATGAAAACTATTCATTTCTAAGAATTGCCCTGCGCTGTGTTTCTGCAGTGAATTATTTTTAGATTTATTTTTTTCCTGGGAAAGTTTTGTGGGAAGCAATAATATTTTCTTGTAACTGCTGCAAACTAACATTTTAGGATGATAAGATACATTTGTGTTTTTTTCTTTTCAGCAAGGAAAAGTATAAGGCGAACCTTTATTCATTATTTTGGAAATATCACTTTGGCTGTGCAGATGATAGGGTGCATTATTTTGAGCAAATATTTGAGCTGCAAATTGAATAAAATATTTTAACCAAAATGAAGAAAGTTTTGATTCATTTATTCTTTTTGGCATTTTTTTTCCTTGTTTTCAATGTTTTGCTACTTAGTGGGAAAAGGTTTGGTTTGGTTTTCAATGTTTTGCTAACTGCTTGGTAGGTAAGGCAAATTGGAAAACTAGAGTTGCTGTGTTTGAGATCTGTGATTTGTCAAGGGAAAAGAAAATTGAAGGTGAATGAAATTATTTAGATGTGATCTTTTTCTATGATTAATCTAATAAAAAAGCAAAAAGTTTCAAAAAAACATCTAGTCATTATCTTCTTTTTAACCCAATAAAATAAAATAAATTTAATATCTTACATTTAATTTTCTTTTCCTGGCTTTTCCCTTCGCTTTTAGTTTCCCTCCACAAATCCAACTTCAGAGGACACCATTAGTTAGAAATTTTTTGATCAAGAAGGAAGATAACCAGCATCTTGCAATTTTTTCTGTAAAATATCTTTTATGGAAATGGAATGACAGTGGTGAGGTTTCAGACTGTCTTCTATTTTTTTTTTTTTCATCTTCTCCAAAATCTATTTAGATTGCTTTTTGTTTCTGGGTAAAAGATTGAAGGGCCTTCACTTTTAGCTCCCCTTAATTGTGATTTTCTTTCAAATGATTGGTCATTTCCATGTTGCGAGGGAAAATAGCTAATCTGTTGGAAAGAAAAACAATGATGTGTGATGGGTTTTTCTATGTGAATCCAGCATTCAAGATTTTGTTGGTATGGATGAGACAACCTTGCAGAATACTTATATTAAATTTTCGTTGGCATAGACTTACAACAATGAAATAAAATTGATAGAAAGTTGATGGATTACTTGGTTATGATATTCTTGATACTTCATTGGTTTCTTATGTTTTTGTTATTGTGTATAAATTTCATTTAGAATGTTTTACCCGGAGAATTGATCTCACTAGGCACATTACAAGCGGAATATACAAACATAGGAGATGATTAAAATTGTTTACGAAAGTAGGACCAAAGGCATTGGTACATCCAACACTTCCATTTGATGGAAAGGTCTTAGTTGAAACACGCTTTTGGCTGGGACTTCGACCAAAAGCTTTTGTAGAATAAACGCTTTTAAGCAAAAGCATTTACTCCATAGACGCCCTAGAAATAAATGTCAATCAAAGCTTATATGGTGTTAACGCCCTTACTTTTTTAGTTTTTTCTTTTTGATTGGTACTTGTGTTTAGGACAAAATAAATTATGCTTTGACTTATACTTTTATGGGTGGAAATTCTAAAAACTTGTCAATAAAAACATTTGAGTGATAATAAAGCACAAAAATAAGTAAATAGTTTGCAATTGAATTGAAAATTTACATATACTTTATGTTGATAAAAAATTCTTCTGTAATAAAATTGTTAGTGAATGATATTAACCATAATAAATTTCTTCCACAAAAAAAAAAACTCTTATCAAGTTATTTTGGAAACAGAACTATAATAATAAATTTGGATAAGCCATTTGCACTTGACAAATTGTCTCTTGCATTCTACTTCACTTTTTCATTATTTAAAATTACATAGTTGCCCATCTTAATTTTCATTAGTTGTTTTGCATACTTATAATATCATAAATACCCTTATATAAAAAATTAATCTAAGACATAATTATAATGCTATAAACACTCCTATTTTATAATAAAAATTATTGCTTCTTTTAAAATATATAGAGAAGGCAGCTTACCTTTTTTTTTTTTTTTTGGGTTAGATTTTTTGATAAGTGGGGTCGGAAATTATGGTTTTAACTTTTTGAAAAAATTCACTTATGCATAAAAGTTACCTTAGTATAATAAAAATTTCTAGTTCTAGATTTTCTTTTTAAAAAAATATTTCCTATTATAAAAGATTAAATTAAGTTTTCAAAAGGAAATATTTATGATTTTGATAATTTGATTATATACTTAATCTTTTCGCAGCTACGATCTTTTCAATTTTGATATTTTCTTGGTTTTATTTTTTTTTACGTGAATAGTGAGAAAAAAAAAATTAGTGGTCCTATTTTTAATTTACGATTGGTGACAAAAGTTAGTAAGGGTAAAGGATGATTAGAAATTTAAATTTACGAATGGTCCTATTTTTATGCGAGAAAAAATATTTTTAAAGAATAAAATGAAATTTATTTTCATTTATATCTTTAGCAATCATATAAAAATAAGTTTTATTTTATTCTATAATTTTATAAAATAGAAAAGTTACTTATTTCATTTCAATTTCTTTACAAACTTTTGTCATTTTCTTTATCATTTTTATGTTTATTTATTTTTCTTACAAATCTTTCATAATTTATTTATTTTAACATTACCACACTTGTATTTTTTTTTTTACTTTTTATTTCATTATATTTTATTTTTAAATATATTACTTAATTATGAGAATTGAAAGGATCATAAACAATTCTACTAAATGACTTGAGGGTGATGACTAAAGTTAAAGTGACAAAAGTTTGTCAGCAAAATGAATTAAAAAATATGTTTTTTATTTGATTAAATTAGTAAATAAAATAAAATTTACTTTTATATAATCATTAAAAATATAAAAATTTTTGTCTTTAAAAATAGTTTTTTCTATTCTCATGTAGATCTGTGTTTCTTCAAATTTGTAAATATTATTTTTTATGATAGGTAATTATTTTATTTCAAATTATACATAAGAATAGCTAGTCAAAAAAGGATAATTTGTAATTTCACTTAATGAAAAAATAAAAGTTGAGTGCAAGAGGCTATTTGTGGATTGCAAGTAGGCCCAGACAATAGATTTTATGAAAGAAAATTGAATTATATTAGACATAAAAATAAACAAAATATTTGTCTTATGCAATTCATTTTATTATTATGTCTAATTTAATTCAAAATTTTTCATAAAGTTTATTATTATAATTTTGTTTCAATAATAACTTGATATGAGTTTTTACTATCGAAAAATTTTTGATCCACATAAATTATATGTATATTTTTACTTTAATTTAGAACTAAAATTGTTATTAATCTCTTACACTTTTACTTAGTTTAGTGTTTTATTACCACTCAACTAATTCCACCAACAACTTTTTAGAAGTTGTATCCGTAAAAATATAACTCAAGGGAGCAGAATTTATTTTATCCTATAGATAAGTATGCAATAATAATAAAAAATAATAAATAAAAAAGAAAAGAAAGAAATAGAAAAAAGAAGAGAAGCTCCACTAAAGACTGCACACACACTTTCATCTAAAGCCGTTTACTCCATAAACACTTTTTGCGAAAAATTCTAGTTGAAGGCTTTTATGGAGTAAATGATTTCATTAAATCAAATGTGTCTTTTGTGTAAACGATTTTCCTCCTATGCTTGTAAATAATATCATTTCCCTCCTATAGTACATACGGTCATGGTTTTGCCTGATGAGATGAAAAACTTGTTTTAGCCTGTGTATTGTGCTACATATATTTACTGTTATACATCTTATGCCATTTCTTCCTTTTATCTATAATCCTCTTGCTACAGTTACTTAACAAGTAATACTTCAGGTTGCAACAGCTTGTGCTCTTGCGGCACGCAAATTACGCCGCCCGGTCCGGATATATGTTAATCGCAAGACCGATATGGTAATGGCAGGAGGAAGGCACCCCATGAAAATAACATACAGTGTTGGGTTCAGATCCAATGGGAAAGTCACGGCTCTACATCTTGATATATTAATCAATGGTGGATTTTCTGTAGATATAAGCCCAGTCATGCCATGGAACATGTTGGGTGCACTAAAAAAGTATGACTGGGGTGCTTTATCTTTTGATATAAAAGTATGCAAGACAAACCATTCACCTAAATCAGCTATGCGGGGCCCTGGAGAGGTTCAGGCATCTTTTATTGCTGAAGCTGTAATAGAACATGTAGCATCTGTGCTTTCAATGGAAGTAGATTCTGTGACAAAAAGAAATCTTCACACATTCAACAGTCTGAAATTGTTCTATGGGGATAGTGCTGGTGAATCTTTTGAGTATACTTTGCCGTCCATCTGGAATAAATTGGCTAAGTCGTCATCCCTGCACCAAAGGGTTGAAATGATACATCAGTTCAATAGGTGTAATCTATGGTGGAAAAGAGGTATTTCTCAGGTTCCTGTCGTGCATGAAGTGACACTGAGAGCTACCCCAGGGAAAGTAAGCATCCTTCAGGATGGTTCTGTTGTTGTAGAAGTTGGAGGAATTGAGCTGGGGCAGGGGCTTTGGACAAAGGTAAAACAGATGACGGCATTCGCTCTCAGTTCATTACAGTGTGAAAGAACTGAAGACCTTTTGGAGAAAATACGGGTCATACAATCAGATACCCTGAGCTTGATACAAGGAGGTTTCACTGCTGGAAGCACAACATCTGAATCAAGCTGTGAAGCAGTTAGACTTTGCTGCAATATCTTGGTTGAAAGACTGACTCCCCTTAAGGATAAGTTGCAGAAGCAAATGGGTTCTGTAAAATGGGAAACTCTCATTAAGCAGGTATCTGTCCTTGCGTTTAAAATTTTATCTGAGTTTTCATTGCTCTATATACTAGAGTTTGAAGAGTAGAAGAAAGTCATCCTCAAGCCATGATACAGGTTTCATATTTGTTTCCAATCCCATAGTTACTCATTCTCACTCTTTAGTCATTCTCTCGCACTTGTAAATTGTCTAGATATGAACACTAACCAGATAAGTATACTTAATCATGATCTAAAAATAAAAGCTTTGGCAAACAGCAGAGACTATGGTGAAATCTTTGTCAGTTTTGATGTGTTCAGTTCACGTGCATCTATCCGAACTGAGCTTGCACCCTTTAAGGGAAATGGCGTTTTGTAAGTACATATTAATATATAGTGTAAAAGCCATAGACCTCTCTTTGGTATTTTTGACTGTATGCTTAAAATAGTGTCCTTCCTTCCTAGCCATTATCAACAAAAGCTATGTAATAAGGATGCAGCCATAGTGTTGCTCTATGTCATGGGTGAGGGGTGTTAGGCACTGCTTTCATAAACAATTGAAATGATGTATAACCATGGGTACATAAATGGACATGTTGTTGTTCAATGTCTTAAGTGAGGGATGTTAGACAATATTCCTGATTAAAAGATTGAAATTAGATATAAACATGGTTACATAAATGGTGTTATACCTCAATTATCTATATCATGAATTACTCAACCGAGGATAATAGCAATCTCTGATCATAGAAATACCTGAACAAGCACGCAAATTCCTTACAAGTGCAGTGACTTTCGCTCACAAGTTATTCCATCAGTATTTAAGTGATCTGTAAATGCACTAGAAATATAAGCCATTGCCTTGTAGTGTCTCTTTTCTCAACAGTCTTAATTTTGACTACCAAGTCCTCTTAAACATTTTCAATTTTAAAACTCGTGAATTAACTTAGCCTTAGGTGTCATGAACATTTGATTTAATCCATAGTTACTTAAAACCTAAAGTTTCATTGTCGTTGTAGTTCTATCAGCAAGGAACAAAACTTTGTTTCACATCCATCATAGCAGCCGAAACATTCTTGTTTCGATCGTAACCGACACAAAACTTTAATAGAATTCCAAAACCTATTGTTTCAATCAAAACACCTCGAATCTTTTCTCCAATATAAATTTCCTACAAGAGTAAATCCAATGCATACTTTCTTTGAGATAATGATACACCTTGTGAGGAACGAGTAATTTCAATCCTTAAGAAATAGCGCAATTCTCCAAAATCCTTTGTCTTAAACTGTTTGCCCAAATAACTCTTCAATTTTAGAAGTACCATCAGTGTCATCGTTTGAGATGATAAGATCATTCACATACACAACCAAAATAATAATACCAGAATAATTCTGACCCACAAATACTGAGTGATCAGATGTGGATTGTTTGAAACCATAGTGAGAAGAGCAGAGTTAAACCAATCAAACGATGCTCGTGGAGATTGCTTAAGTCCATATAAAGTTTTGTGTAAGCGACAAACCATATGTTCACTACCTGTTATAACATACCTGGGGGGCCGATCCATATAGACCTCTTCTTGAAGCTCACCATGCAAAAAAACATTTTTAACATCTAACTGGAATAAAGACCATGACTAACTCACTGCAACCGCCAGTAAAATATGAATTGAATTAAGATGAGCCATTGGTGAGAAGGTCTCTAAATAATAACACCATAGGTCTGATTATATCCTTTAGCTATCAACGGAGCCTTAGGTCTCTCAATAGATCTATCTGGTAAATATTTCACTGTGTACAGCCACAGACATCCTACTGTCTTCTTCTCTGGTGAAAGAGAGGTAATTTCTCATGTTTGATTATGTTATAATGCCTGCATCTCTTCATCCATCGCTTTTTTTCAGTTATGTGATAATAATACCTGCTTATAAGATGTTAGAGGAGAAACAGAAGACAAGGCACAAATAAAGGATTGGAAACAAGGTGATATATGATGATATGAGACAAACTTAGCAAGAGGGTGTTGAGTACACAAACGTTTACCTTTCTTGAGAGCAATAGGAAGATTATCAATTTCAAGAGGCTCTGTCTCAACAAGTGTCTCAAAATGCTCAGGATCCATGGGACTGAAGTAGGCTTTGGATTTATAGGGACAGAAGTAGGCTCAGGATCTACAGGGACAGAAGTAACCGGTCCAGGACAAGTACGGCGCTGACATACCTGTAAAGGTGGTGGCACACTTGAGACAACGGGTGGTGGCAGGTTAGTAAAGGAAACTGGTGTAGTGTGAGATGACTCCCCCACTCGAGAGGGAAGAGAAGACTCCTCTCACGAGTAAACAACTCCCTCTCAGGGGAAAGTAGGAGGTAGACTCAAAGAAGGTAACATTAGCATTAACACAATATTTACGAGAAAGAGGATGATAACACCGATAGCCCTATGTGGGAGCATAACCGAGAAAGACACAATGACGAGCACGGGGAGAAAGTTTATCAACCAGGCTCTAAGTTATGAACAAAGGCGATGTAGCCAAAGGTACAAAACGGGAGAGAACAAAGAATATCCGAATGATACAAAATAGAAAAGGAAGAATGGTTACCAAGAAGAGGCAAAGGAACCCGATTAATAAGATAGCATGCAGTCAAGACAACATCTCCCCAATATTGTTTTGGAATATTCATTTGGAAATGGAGAGTATGAGCAACATCCAATAAATGTCGATATCTGCGTTTAGCAACACCATTCTGTTGGGAGGTATGAACATATGAAGTTTGATGAAGAATGGCCCGCTCAATACAAAATTAGGTCATGACAGATTGAGTGTATTCAAGAGCATTGTCATAGCAAAGGATTTTAATTTTTTTATCGAATTGAGTTAAAATCTCATTATAAAATTTTGAAATAATAGCAGGTAGCTCAGAACAATTTTTCATTAAAAACAACCAAGTCATACGAGAATAGTCATCAATAAAAATGACAAAATGCCAAAATCCATTAGTAGAAGCAACTCGTGAATGACCCCAAATGTCCGTATGGACTACATCAAATGGTTGAGACGCACGACTACTTTTATCACTCGAAAACGAACTACGGTGATGCTTGCCAAATTGACAAGCCTCACATTCAAGATTCAAAATAGACTCTAGACTAGGAACAACAAACTTGAGACGAGCTATTGACGGATGACCCAAACGATAATACCACTTGAAAAGAGACATGGATGCATTGAATGCTGAATGAGAAGAACTAAAGCTAGCATGATCAAGATAGTATAGACCAGCCCATTCACATCTGGAACCAATCGTCTTCTGTGTCTTGAGATCTTGAAAAACATAGGAAGAAGGAGAAAAAGTTATAGCACAGTTCAAAGATTTAGTTAATTGATTAATAGATAACAAATTAAATAGAAAGTTAAGTACAAAAAGATAGTTAATTGACTAACAGATCACAAATTAAATGGAAATTCAGGTACAAAAACGACTAGAAAGTAGAGCTAATACGGGCGAAGGGTGAAGATATCCTTTACTAGTCACAGGTCGGAAAGACCCATCAGCTAAGGTAATGTTGTGAATAGTAGAAGCTAAGTTAGAAAATAATGAAGGATTACCCGAGATGTGTGTATTGGCACCCGTGTTAATAACCATGGAGAGGAGGACGGAGAAATAAAACAAGCAATACAACTTGACTGTGCTAAAGTAGCAGTAGAAGAACGAGACGTGTAAAGAGCCTGCACAATGACCTCCAACTCAGCAGGAGTAAAGGACTCAGAGAAGTGGTACCAGATGTAGCAGGATCACTTAAACCAGAAGTGCTTTGTGTAGAAGAGTTAGTGCCATTGGACTCAGTAGTGATATGATGGTCTTGCTCAAGACGATCATACTTCTTCTAGCATTATGGTTCAGTGTGATAAGTGCCCCCACAATGATCACATTTCTTAGTATTCTGTCCAGAGTTACTGTCACCGCCACGAGAACCACATTGAGAACCACAAGAGCCAACATGTGAACCCCGGCCTCTAGAACCACTAACGAGAGTAGCGGAGTTAGATCCATAAGTCGAGAAGAATGATTGAGAGTGATGGCCCAAGGAAGAACTCTGAATTCGAGAGTAAACACTGGCCATGGAAGGTATAGTCTTTCTACCAAAAGGTGATCCCTATAGCTACGGAGGTTATCATTGAGGCCAGCAAGAAATATAACTGTCATGAGCTCATTCTATTGTCGAATCATCTCAGCCTTAGTTTCTGGAAAGGGGCGAAATTGTAGAAGACGATTCACCTAAGGGTTTAAGATTGCTATAGTACTTAGCAATGGCTGAGCACCTTGGTGAAAAGAGAGAAGTTTTTTAGATGCCTCAAAAACATTTGAAACATTACTCTTCTGAGAGGAGTTTGCTAGGATCTGTAATAAATTTCTCCAATTGAAGACCGATCAAGAAGACCTGAACAACATAAGACGATGTCAAATATTTGGTCCTATTCAGTTTTTCACAGGAGATAGATTTAGGAAGGCTATCAACAAGTATAAAAGGCTCAATAGAAGAAGTCCCAGTGCCAACAGTCTTGCTCTCGTTGGGATTGGAAGCCATCGCAATAGATTCTGTATATTGTAAAAAGCAACAAGCAAATAAAAAAAAAAAAAATTACCAAGAAGCAAAGAGCCCACGCGACAGATGATTGCGTGTAGGTTTTGCGATGTGAAGACGAGTAGTGACCTAGAATCAGCTAGTTGATGGCGATAAGGCTTTGCAAGCAGCGAACGAGGATTGACCAGACACAGTAATCAAAGATTGACGAGGCTTTGCGATAGAGATGAAGACGCGATGGCTATGTTTAGAAATATCAACAAGAAGCAGTCGGTGACAAGAGAATCATACACTAGATCGTCAATCGATGAGTGACCATCAAGACAACTGAACAACGAAGATCAACATCGACTGAAAAGGTCCACGATCAGCGAACACTATTGAGGATCGCTCATGACGAGGACTATTGACGAAGAATGATTCTGACCAAGGACAATGCCGAAGAACGATTCTGACGAGGTTAGTTTTTTTTTTTTTTATTTATTTTTTTGTTGAAAAGAAAAAAAAGGGGAAAAAAATATGCTCTGATACCAAGTTGAAAAGAAAAACAGAGAATTAGGAGAATGAGAGAGAGAGTTTTCCCCTCTCCCTTGTATTGTATTTGTATTAATAAATTACAACTAAATTAGGATATAAATCCAGATTAGGATACACATCAATTTAGAAAATATAATCACATCTCATAAATCCAAACCCTCAATCCTCACAACATTTTGTCAATTTTTTTTTTTCCAACTTTTTCTCTTCAAGTTACCAATAAATAAATTATTTTTAAACAAAGCTCACCCTATTTAGGCAAGTACGCAAATTTTTTTTTACTTGCATTAATTATCATCATCATCATCATCATCATCATTGCTACTTAAGGATCTAAATTTCATTTCTTTTCGTTTTGTTACTGTGAACTTTTTGGTTTTGGTGAAAACTTTGTTCGAAACGATTTAGTTTTGGTGTATTTCGACTAAACTCCATTATTTTGATGGCAAAATTTGATATTTCTTATTTGTAATTTAATATACTACTATTCTTTCATATAGTATATCATTAAGTACACTAACAATTATGTTACACTATTCTATTAAATATTTTATTATAATAGTTAAATTAACTATAGTTAATTAGTTCTAAAGTTCAAATTTTAATATATATGTCTGCCTCTGCCTCTGCCTCTGCCTCTGCCTCTGC
>QLOD02000010.1:15326611-15337390 GCA_003260245.2 Sideroxylon spinosum | reverse complement strand
TATTTGAAAAGCTTGCTACCTACCTAAAACCCTCTCTCTCTCTCTCTCTCTCTCTCTCTCTCTATATATATATATATTTTAAGCTATTTGATGAGAAGTTTTAGTTTGTGTTTGCATATGCTGGTTATGAGACAAGACTTTGTTTATCTGGAGTGAAATAAATGGTATCCATTCGATTCATGGTCATGCAGATATAATCTAAATGCTTGCAGCTTGTCAACAGGCTATGTTACTCCCTGCAAAAACATGTATAAGATTTGCTTCTCATGCAAGGAATTCATCTTAATGAAAATATAGTGAGCAATGGTTTTGATGGTATGGAACTAGTGATGTAAAAGGGTCGGATCGGGTTGGGTCAGCGGCTAACCCTGCCGCCCCTACTACCCCTTTCTCTCTTCAGGGTGGGTCAGGCCTCTAATTCTTCCCAACTGACCTAGAAGATTTTTTAATATTTTTATTACTTTTTTATAAATTAAATAAAATTCATACAGATACATTAAAATTTAAAAATTATTGATAAAAATTAAAATTTATTAAAAAATAAACAACTAAATTTTCATTATAAATTAATAAATGTAGAATTGTAAATTAAAAAAAATTATAAAAGTAAGTAGGTGCATTATTTTAGGTATTACATTTACTAACTAAGTTAGCACCTATAAGCCTAATTATCATTTCCAAATATTATCGTACCTATAAGTCATTCTCATTTATCAGTACTACATTCTTATTATTCATCCAAATACATTGCTGTGAAGTCAAGAGCAAGTTCTTCTCTTTTGTCAAGTTGTTTATTTCTTTTTTCAGTGAGATACTAACACATTAGGACCTCTATTGTATTTGGGGCCAGTCAACTCCTGCAATTACTAATAATGTGTTTGGTTGCGTTGAATGGTTATTCGGATGCTAAGGCAGAAATTGAAAATGCGAGCATATTGAGGGCAAAAACTGAAAAGACTAAAAACTTAGATTATTATCCTTTCTACTAGTCTAAAAGATTGACGTTGTTGATCCAAGATTTACAAACATAGTTTTATAATTGATGTGATAATAACAAATATAGAATTAAATTTTCAAAGTTAATATTCAAAGATATAGTATGAAATGTTATAATTAATTTTAATTTGATAAGTTCTACATAATACACTTGGAAGGGATCAATATATTTTTCAGGTATTTTTACATAATTTGGATGAATAAACAAAAAAAATATCAAAGGTTGAAGCAGTGGAAATCAAAGTAAAATAAACATTTGAAGTAGAGAGTTAACTAAGATAAATAGACAAATTAGACACACATTAGTATATGGATGATATCTGAATATCTAATGGTTTAATTTTCATGAAATTTTAATATGATAAATTAAACTTTTATATCTATAACTTTATCAAAGAGAAATTTTTGTCAAAAATGAGTTAGAAGATTAGTCATTATAGAAGAGATTTTAATTCTGAATTTTAAAGCTAGTCTTGGTTTTTGAGACATAAATCATGCACTTCAGCTCTAAAAATTTTGATTTTTGGTGTGTAAAAATAAGACTTATAAAACTATAACTTTTATAGTTTAAGCTTCTTTAAAGTCCAAAAGGATCGTGGTAAAATAGTAGCCGTAATTGGAAACACAAATTTAGATTGTCAGAAAAGTTATTTAGAGCTAGTCTCAATTTGGAGGCTACATCTGAAGATCTAACTGTTTTATGAAGCTCAAATTTGATCAAATAACAGTTGACTTACATGGCTACAAATTTATTCTAAGAAAATGTCAAATATGAATGATATGACGGTGAAAATGTTACAAATATATCTCAAAAAATCTGAATTTGAAAAAGCAACATTGGGAACAAGGAAATTTAAATTTTTTTCAGGGGTAAAAGTGTCTTTTTCACTTTGTAAGAGCCATTTCAAGATTTTTGCTTATAAATACAGTCTCAAACTCGAATTAAAGAGCATAAAGAAAACAAGAAGTAAATGCTTACAAAGAGATATAAGAAAGCTCATAACTTTACAAACATAAAGTGATTTCTTCTTACACTTGTGCTTCATCTTTCATACTCAATTTGTGAGAGTTCCATTTTTTATTTGATTGAGTTTTAAGCTCATTATTGTTATTGTAAGAAAGGAAAATTTATAACTCTTTTAAATTGTAAGAGTTGAATGAGCTCTTGTTGGTTTTGGTTCAAATGTTGGAATGAAGATAAGGGATATTCTTTGAGAGAAAATTATGGAGTGATTTGGGGATAGAATCATTTGATGTGAATGATTTGGGGATAAAATCACTTAGGAAAGGTTTTTATCATCTTGGGGAGCTAGTGTGTGACAAGATCTTTAAAGAAAAATAGAAAAATCTCAAGGAAGGCCTTGCGGAGTGGACGTAAGCAGTATTGAAGTCGAACCACCATATATCGATTGTTTTTGCTTCTTTTCCATTTTCTTTATATTTATTGTAAATACTAACACTCACTCTTCATCCACATATATTGAATATTTTTTAAGTTCATTCCATATTCAATTATCTTTTTTATCTTGACATATTTGTTTTAGGGGTTGAAATTTTTATTTCCCAAATTTTTCAAACAATCTTATTCACCAACTCTCTAATGTTACTATTTGGGACAACAAAAATCATTGTCATCTTATACTAGAGATGTTCCCAAATAACGTTGCTGATCGAATGACGATGAGTAGCCACTTATTGATGAATCCCTCCATTGAAATGTCACTCAATTTCAAAGGTAGGCGTTGCCAAAATCAGAATTAGAGAATCTCGTTATGGTGGTTATCGATTGGACATGCATATGATTAGAATCATACCGACCCATTATAACTTTTAATTACTCTTTAATATTATTTAATTGTTCATTGCCACTTTTAGGATCATATATCAGTTCTAAGAATACAAGAGGACTATCTTCTTCATATCTAGGATTTAAAATAGTTACAAAACCAATATATATGAAGCAGTTCAAAATATTTATTAAAATTTTCTATCATTTTAATAACCATATCATTATAATAGGGTTGGATAATATATTTTTTGAAAACATCATCAATAATAGCCAATTGATAAAGAACTGTAGAAGAGGTAGGAGAATAAACCCTACAAAATATTATAATTGCAACATCAAAAACATGTAAAATTTTGTTTATAAAAAAAAATGCATTGGACTAATCAATGTCCAAAATAGCTTCTAAACCAATAGCTTGATTATTTAAAATAAACAAATTAATTGCTTTATTTTTTTTTTTTTTGATAACGGGAAGAAGCCACCTGTAGGTCATTCGAGCTTTATTAGGATCGAAACTCTTCGAAAAATCAGCACACGCCCCTACACACCGGCTCCAGATCAATCACGGACACCCTTCTAATTTAATGGACAGCCCGAGAGGACTCTCCAAGAATTGTTAGTCCTTGAAGTCGAATCCCCAACCTCTTATGAGGAAGCTGAAAGCCCTGACCAAGTGATCTAAGCTACTTGATTTAAATCAATTGCTCTGTGATATTTAATAGCCTCTTTTAACGTATTATAAGTTGAATTCTATCTTATTTTAATTTCAATAGGCAATTTCCTAGGTTTTAAACCTAATTGGCTATATATATACTCTTGAATATATGAACTCTTTTTTGGAGAAATAATAGAAAGTATAATTTGTTTTTATTTTCAAAATAGAGGAATCAAAAACACTCAATCTCTCTTTTATAATTAAATTAAGTATATGGACTCAACAACACTCTTGAAATGAAACATCCCTTGAAGACAAAGCATTATTTAAGTAAGTAAAACAAATATTATTATATGAAACATTATCTAAAGTAATAGAAAATATTTTCTAATTAAACCCCATGATACGTGTTCATTAAAAATAATTTCTCCAACACGTGATCCATTGTAAGGTTGTTCAACTGATTTAGAGGGAATAATGCGTTTATTTAATTCTTAATTTTCATTGATGCAATGTGCAGTTATAAAAATATATTCACGATTTTGATGAAAAACTTCACATATCGAAAGTCAAACAAACATTTCTTTTAAACTTTCAAATAGCGTTTTTAATTGACTTTTTTCTTCAAAATCTTGTAAAACGTGATTTATTAAAGTGTTTTTTAAATTGTTGTATAAAACTACCACGCATAATTTTTTTCAAATTTGGATTTTCACTCATTGTAAAATGTTGTTTATCTTTAACAATAAATCTAATTTTATTATCCTGTGTTCTTGCAGAATCATAAGAAAAAGAAAATACTCAAATTAGCCCCTTCACTACCTAATTGAGATTGCATAGCACGTGGAAAGAATTGATCAATTACAAAATTGATGCAAGGATCTTGCGAGTGTCTTCTATTTAAGTATCTTTTTAAGTAAGTGGTCCCAGAAGTTGTTCCCCATCTTATAAATCCTCACAAATATTGCATTTTGCTTTATGTATTCCACTATCGTGTGCAATTCTAATAAAAAGAACCCCAGACTTTTAAACTCGCACACAGTTGGGCATGTCCTGATGATGATGTAGCTGCAATATTATTTGTGTTACAAATTGGTCGCAGGTGGGAGAAGTGACTCTCCACCCTCCAATTAAAAAAAAAATGGGAGTGTTTAGGATCCATGTGGAAAAATTAATTTGATGGACAAAATTAAAGTTGCAAATTAAAAAAAAATTATGTATGCAAATTAACAAAAACAAAATAAAGTATACAATATTAAATTATTAACTTGGAATAATTTAAAACCTCAAAACACTTTATCTTTCAATCTTAACTTTAAATTTAAAGCACTTTAGCATAATTGAAAAATATTAGCTCGGGCCTTGAGACTTGAGAGAGTAGAGTATTTGAGAGAATGAGAATTGTAATTTATAATGGACGATTGGAGTAGGATTTGTAATTTCTGGGGGCTTAATTAGCAATTAAAAAAATAGAAGCGTTGAGGGGAGAGGAGCAATGACTACCCAAAGGTCAAAAATAAGAAAGCAACAACTATTTTTTCAAAATAAATAAATAAATAAAGTAAAAACAAAGACCATGGAGTAGGGTGGGCAAGTGAGTCGGCTTAAGCCAGGTATAGATCTGAGCCATCTCGACCCAAGGCCTGACCCGGGGGTATAAGGATAGGGTGGCTGTATGGCTGGCAGAGCAGGGTTGGGGTAAACTTATTCTGGGTCGGGCCGGACTGGGTTGGGCCTCGGGTTGACCCGCCCCTTTTACATCACTATATGAAATTATGCTTATTTAAAAATAAATAAATAAACAAATAAAAGTGAAAATATTGAGGAATAGGGTCAACTTAGTATACTTATTTTGAGCATGTTTTCTATTTTGCATTTTTGGGAATAACAAAAGTAGCTAAAAACAAATTTGGTCACTTATGTTTTCAAAACCTATTTTAGAAAATCAAGAATGGGTTTACTTATAAAATAAAAAAATGTCCAAAGTTGTTTTAGGCCTTTTTAACCCAAAACACAAAAATTTCAAAACTTGAGAAATAGAAAATACCAAACCAAATACGTTTTTAATATTCTAAAGACATGAATCTCAAAATAGAAAATGAAAAATAAAAATATAAAATAATAAAAAATGCAAACCATGTTCCACTTAAGTGGAAAATTTCAATAAACTTCTTGCAGGATTACTATTTAAGAGTGTGACTATGAACTTTTGGACAATTTGCACATTGTAATTTGTGGCAATTTGTATTAGATAAAATTACTTCTATTTAACTTATATTTGATTTGGTATGGAGGAAAAAAGTGAAATAAAGTGTCCATTCTAAGATTTCATTCACATTTATTCATTTAGTTTGCTTAGTCATGTTTGAATTGAAATTTATCAAGGAAATAACAAAAAAAGATAAAGATTCAAATTCACTCCTTAAGGAATGTGCTAAGTAAACCTATTTCTATAATCACTACTCTACTAACAATATTAGATTGAACCAGTCTCATTTTTCTACGAGCGAGAAAATATAGAGGTAAAAGAAGAAAACAAATGGCGATCATCATCAAGTATTATTACAACTTTTAAGTTACCAAATATCCCAATAAATTAAGTTATTATTAAATGTGCCCAACAAGTTATATTTAGCTATTTCAGCTCTTTTGCTCATGTGTGATTTTACTTTGCACATTGAAGCAAACAAGGTGTTATTA
Organism: Sideroxylon spinosum; assembly: GCA_003260245.2. Classification (NCBI taxonomy): domain Eukaryota; kingdom Viridiplantae; phylum Streptophyta; class Magnoliopsida; order Ericales; family Sapotaceae; genus Sideroxylon; species Sideroxylon spinosum. Next base: position 15,331,250 of record QLOD02000010.1, on the reverse strand, counting down.
GACTGTACTTGATAATGAATAAACGATGATAATAAGACTCCTCTTGGAACTAAAACTCTAATATCATGTTGAGTTACTAATTATTCAAAAAAATTTAAGCCGACATTTGGTTTGTTTTTCAATTTATTATTTTCTTTTTTTATTTTCTATTTTTTGTTTTGAGCTGATTTTCCATTTTGTGGTTTTGAAAACAAGGAAAACATCTCAAAACGCATATGGTCATTTGTGTTTTCAAAATTTATTTTAGAAAATAAAAATTAAGTTTACACATGAAATAAAAAATTACAAAAAGTTCGTTTTGATTGTTTTTAACCCAAAATATGAAAAATCTCAAAATAATGTAAATGAAGCACTTTTTGTTTCCTTTATTTTAGAATTTTTTAAACATAAAACATATAACACAAAAACAAGAAACAAAAAAAATAGAAAATCAAACCAAATGCTACCTAAGCTGTTAAAAAATAGGTTTAATCATGTATATTAAACTATTTCAATAATCGCCACAACCTTTAAAGGTCATTTGCCATATCCATCACAATTTTCAATTATAACTCCATCACCAATAATTTTCACCGCCGCTGCTATTTGCAACCACCATCACATTTTTTTCCATTATCGTAATTGCTTTCTGCTATTTCTATCATTTATACTATTATTATAACCATCACCTTTTTCACCATGTGTATACACTTAGATGTCTATAAATCCGAGAAATTATTGGTCCTAGGTGAGTGTAAAAATACATTTACCATCACACCCACATATTTCCATCTGTTGATTTCGGGTATAACTATATTTACCATCACATCCACATAATTCCCCTTGGCAAGTGCTCCGTGAGTTACAACTACCATCATAATCACATACTATACCTCGGTGAATGCCGGTTGGAGCTACATTATTATCACATTCTCATTACTACCACTTACTTTAACATTAATTTAATATATACACAATTACCATCATTTTAATCCATTGTCACACAACTCATTATCATAACATGACTCATCATCACAACTCAACCACACACATACAAACATACATGGGCAGGTACTTTGCATGATTAACCTTTGGTCATAATGCCCAATCACCAATACATTATCCTTAGGTGTCTACATTCATTGCTAGAATAATGAACATATTCTAGTATAGGCATCTACATCTTTGATTGCAGCCAAAGAAACTAACTATGCTCTCCTTAGGCTTCTGTATTACTCTGTAGGTTACTAGCTACTGAAAACAAAAACCAACTTCTTTGCAAAACTAAGGACTTTCAAACCATAGGGTATGAATACCATCTATTTGCTAGTACCTCTCAACCCAAAATCAATAACTAACACAACAACAATAGGATATCACAATTCTAACACACTCAACTGAACACATCAACACCAATTTCATCTCACAAATACAACATGTGTAATGACTTGTACTCTAAATTAAAGCACCCTAATGATGGTTGATACAGTTGAGTTAGAATATGATTATGATTTTGTGGATTATGATTTGGATAATATCGTTGGTACTAATAATTGAAAGAAATAATGAGAAGTAATTGATGTTTTTATATTTTGGGGTTGTTGGATATTAGAAAATAGGAAGGTACATGAATACCTTTGGATTGAGAATCCCTAAACCTATGCAGGCTTTGGTTATCGTACCAATAAGTTAGTATCATATAATATGATGTTGATACTGGTGTATCGTGACCATTGGATATTGATCCATAAATAAAACCGGTGACTTGGCATATTGTGGCCCTCCCAGGGTCATAAACAATGACGATTCGGTTCATCATTTCCGTTAAGTATCGGCTCATAAAGGGTAATGTTGATTTGGACTTTGTTCGCTGATCATAAGTCAGTCTTGTGGAGGATCCATCTTATATATGTTTTAATGATGAGAAATGATTAAAGATAATTAAAGGATAATAATTGGATTATTTTTTTTATTGGTGCAAATACATTATCTTGATATGTTGATTATTTGAGATGATAGTGTTATGTCATATAAACCAGTTAATGTTGTTATTGTTGCACGATTGTATCATGCAAGGTTATGTGCTGCCTGTTATATTTTTATATGTGCATCGTGGACAGATGTAGATTAATACTCACGTCCTTACAAGTTATATTATAAGTGCAGAACTTGAGACTTAAGTAGGCCCCATCATGTTTGACATATTTCAAGTTATTATCATTCTTTTTTTCCTCCAAACGAATTAGAACTAATTATGTTATTTGGAGATGTGTTATTATTAATTTGAATTTATTTGATATGGTTGTAAAAGTCATAAGGCTTGAATATTATTAGGTTTGACATTGGAGCACTGATTGCCAAGTTCGACCGAGATTTAGTTGTTATATATATTTTATTATTATTATTATTATGGATGTCTACTCCAAGATAGTTGTATTATTTTGAGCAGGGGTTATGCTTGGTTATGTTTAATACATGCAATTCATTTAACTCACCCCTCGGGTTCTAAGATCACGGGCATGACATAACAAGAACCTAATTTGCACATACCATGCTCACACTAACCCTTATAATCCAACATCATATCATCTTATTCTCTTCATCATAGAAAACTCTAAATTTACATTACATTTTCGATTAACTTAGAATAATAAGTATTAATTTTCTTTTAATAAATCATACAATAATAAACTTTACTGGTTGACCATGCATTAAGAAAAAACTAAAAGGAACGAGAAACCAAACTGGGCTTAGGTCATGCACAGCAACGGGATCCAATGCGTGCATTTGAGCCCTTGGACATCATCCACATGCAAGCCCTAATCACCTCATGTGCATAAGGGATCAAATCCCCGTGTGAACGTACATCCCAACTTACTATTATGCATAAGACTATAAGCATCTTTTGCTCATGACTGACCGTATGATGACTTAGAATTTTAATTTTTGCTTTGGTTAATTTTTTAATAGGCAATTCGATAATAAAAAAAATTGATTAATTAAAATATTTTAGGTGTTTATTAAATGTTGATTTTATTGTCGACCACACGAGTTACATAAGGATTTTTTATTAGAAATTAAATATTTCTGTGAAATATAAATTTATGATAAATTATTGATTTATAGAAATATTATGTTTTTTGTAAACTCAAAGATGACGTTGCTACATATATATGGAGGGGCTGTTTGGACATGTGGCATACATCCACAATGGGAACACTTGGCAAGAACTCGAGGAGGCCACATTTTCACCATGTTTGTAAAGATATAAATGGTAAGCTACTCCACCATCCACGATCCTGATGGCTTGGCTACTTTATTATCCATTATGCCTGCATTATGGTCCTAGCCATCCTACATAACATATATACACGTGTTTAGAAAGCTATGAATAAGAGGATATTAAAGAATAGAGGCAAGTATAATTTTCCTTACTTCAACCTTGCTATTTTCTTTCTTGAGCTCACCCTTATTCTCTACCAATACTAACTTGACCATCGAAGGGGCGTTCAGCCAAACCCCACCAGGCCGGTAGCAATTTTTAGGACTCAAGCAAGAGAACAAGATACTGAGAGTATGTATACCCTCAGGACCATCATCCGACCATATTAGCTTAACCCTTCTAGTTGGTCAAACAAGTCAGCAAAGGGTATTATCGGATTTCTGATACTCCAAGTGGAACCATTTTTGGGAATCGAGTTTTCATACGACAAAGTATCGATCTACCAGTAATAGGGATGAGCAAAAGCGTTAGAGAAGATTAACAAGATTGTGATGTCTCCAGAGTCAAGTTGGAAGTGTTCAGATGATCTAGGGGGTATGAATGGTCTGTGGGGCATCGAGATCATCGAGTCGTTAACCATGACCTTCTAATTCAGACTAGGTTCACCTTATGTCAATTCTAATAAAAAATACAATGTATGGAATGTGAGTTTTAATCCTTCATGACTAGCTCAACTTATATTCTAGACGCTCCCAAGTATGAGACGGGGACCATCAACCTTATTATGGCTCCTATGTGGGGGCATCATGAGCATTCCCAGCAAGCACCCAGGGAGAGGAGCTCCATCCCCAATCATATGAGGAAATAGCCAAATCACCAAGCCACTCTCATCCTCCCTATGGATAAGAAACAGAAAAGACATCTTCAGAATCTCACAAACGCAAGGCATACTCTAAACAGGTACACCTTTTAGTGAAGAAGCCAATTAAAGGGGATAATGTTAATTTAAAAAAATTAGGTGCTAAAGTAACTTGTTGACTGCACCAACCATAAAGGAGGGCATTCTACTCATCATTTGGCCAAAAAGGCACTTAGTCAGATTGCTAGCTCTCTATTTGTGGTCAGCATTAAGTAGATGGAACTTCCTCAAAAGTTCACTCCACCGAGGTCCACACTCTATGATGACAAGCTTGATCCAGTGGGACATATACGCCATTACAAACAAGTGACATCCTTCTGGAGTAACAATGATACTCTTATGTGTAAGGTCTTCACTTCCAGCTTGGGGGAGGTGGCCCTACGATGGTTGGATAAACTGAACTATGAATTAGTAAATGAACAATAAAAACTAAAGCTAATATACTCCTACTTCTACATCTACCAACTCCTATTACTTCTACTCCACCGCTTTCTCTCTCTCTCTCTCTCTCTCTCTCT
>QLOD02000010.1:15315958-15326511 GCA_003260245.2 Sideroxylon spinosum | reverse complement strand
AAGATGTTTGAAAGCTAGAGTTTTATTGAAGAATTCTAAAATTAGCCTGGATATATGTGTATCTGATATACATCCATAAAAGCATGATCCAAACTCTGCATAACCATAACCGTTTGAATGTTCATGTTTACACTCGAACGTAAAGTGCTATGTTTGAATGCTCGTTTCCAAATTCAAAGTTAGATAATATGTTTATTACTTGAAACTTAGAATTCATTCGTATGTATCAAATTCAAATGCAAAGGTTCCAACACTTGAATATACACAATATATCTCACATAATAAGAATTCTTTAACTAATAAACAATGCTATAGCAAATAGAAATATTCATGCATTAGAGTTTCAAAATCCTATATGAACATACCACTTTATTTCTTGTTTAAGAAATCATTGTAAGGAAATAAAGAAAGAATCATCCTACATATGCAGAAATAATCTAAACAACAAATAATGTTCTATCTACCAGCTTTTATGTCTTACCCATTCCACCTCTTTTCTTTTTACTTATTATTCATCTTTTCTAGCTATTGCTTTGAATCTCTCTCTCAATCTCTTAGCCCCTAAAATTTCCTAGCAAGACAATCAAATCTCTATAAAATGTTAGAATTTTTGTATATTAAGCATACATTAATTAAATTTGTATTTTGCCAAAAACAAGTTGGAACCAAGTTAAAGATGTGGACATACATGATAAAGTCCATTTTATTATGATCTATATTGTTGGGTCTATATGCATCTAATAGGAATAATGAGATTAGACAGTTAGTGTGGGCCAGTTGTTAAGCCCACTGTAGGCCTTTTATGGAAGGACCCTAATGAGGTTAGGGTTTACTCTCTATATATTGGCTAAGACCCCTCTCTTCATAATATACAGATAGTTCTTTCCATTAATAATCGTCATATTAATTGTGATAAAGAGAACGATCAAACCCTACCAATCCAACCCTAGTTTTGTAGTTTTAGAATTGATGTAATTACAAGCAAAATAAGATCATGAAACAAGCAAGTATGTGTCTTCCACATTAATTTATTTTTATATTCCTATATTCACATACACATAATATTTATTTTTCTTGCATGTGGTATCAGAGATTAATGTATGTGGATTAGGATTTCAATTTGTAAACATATTTTTATTGTTTTTATTGTTGGTTTTGATATATAAGGCAGATTTTAAGCTAAAAGTTTGATTTCTTTTTTATCCAATTTTTGTTATTGTTTTATCCTATTTCGCTTCATATATTATTTTTACTGAATAAAATTTCTTAAAAAAATATGGGTAAATAGAATTGAATCTATTGGAGTCAAATTCATTTGTTAACCAATTTTACATTGCTGGCAATATTAGGATTGCAAGGTGGATTTAATAATATTGTTCTTGTAATTGGGCTTCTTTTTATTTGAAATTCCACCTTTGTAATGATTTTGAGAAATATTTAATGAGTTTATGAAACTCATATCATCCATAGATGTTGGTAGAGAACTTTCTCGTTTTGTTTATTGAATTAATAGAGACATGTGCTATATATTAGTTCATGGATGCAGCTTAACAATTCTAGATATGTATGTATATATATCTAAAACTCATTGGATACATAAGTCTTTTATGCTACAAAATTTTGTAGTAAAATTGGTTTTAATCCCCTATCATTAGGATAGTTTTAATTGTTGGGCTTGGTTCCTTCTTCGATTTACAGTATGAGAAATTACAGTTCATTTCTCATTTAATTAGCGCCTAGATTGAAATCACAATATTGCATATAGAGTGTTATATATGTACACACATTTGGATAAAATAAATATTTGAGTAGGGGGCAAGTTGGGCCTCTTCTACATGCCAATTTTTTTTTTAATAAATTACATAAATTTATAAGGATTCAAAAAAATTATAATTTTTCGAATCTTATTTTTATTTATTTAGTCCCGTTTTATGCTCAATGTTGCATTTTTTTTAAATCGAGCATCATTTTTAATGAAATTATGGGTAATTATTTTTTACCCTTTAAGCTTATTAGTGATGTATGTTTTTCCTAATTAGACTCCTAAATATTATACTCTCATCTACTGGTTGTTTTAGGAGTCTAAAATTATTATTTTATGTTGGATATTGCAATTGATTATTTTATGCATGGTTTTTGACAATATTTTTGAGATCACATGGTGCATTTGGTTATACATCCATAATGATGTGAGTAGTAACATATTAGTATGCTAGGTGTGGCATAGGAAAATTTTGCCCAAAATAATGTCATGCTAAGGTTTTGGACTGAAATGGTTGTTACTGCCCAAAGGGTTACATCCATTGAAATCTAATTTTCTTGTATACGGTAAATGACTATGTCCAATGTATTATTGCATGCGAATACCTACCTAAAGGCTATTCTTTATAGTAATGACAAGGATGTTATTTGGCCACTAATTCGAGAGTACCTTTGCTTTGAAATGTTAGTTTGCCCAAAGAGGACTAATTTTTCAAATATTTGGGCATTCTCATACAATGGTTTTTTGAAGGGACCTCATAACATGTTACCATCTTTTCCCAAAAGGAAGACAACAATGATGCATTTAAAAACCCCTATTATTTATGTTTATAGTAAATTCTTGCCCTCTATTTTGTCAATATACTGTCATTTTTGTTACCAAACAATTTCTTTTGCAGTTGTTAATAGTAATACTATTCTTACGCTATTGAATAATTCCAATTTTTAAGAATTGAAGTAAATTCTTTTTTTTTTTTTTTGGTAGCCTTTTTTTCTTTTATGTTTTGGATCTAATGGCGATATGTACTCTCACTAATTTGATTGCATAATATTGAATTTTCCTAATTAAGCTATTTAATGGCCCTAAAATGCTTATTTATCTTATTTTTAAGCACTTTAATTTTTTTTAGGGAATAAATTAATAATTATAATCATGGGCAATTTATTATATATGTCAAGGTGAGATATTTTTTCGTTGATACTAGCATTACTAAAGGTACGCTTGTTGATTCCTGATTTTCTTACATACTTGTACATGATAAGAGCCATTGTATTACTATATATAATAACATGCCCATTGTATGTAATAATGATACGGATGATATTTAGTGACAGATCAGATAATATTTGGTTTAAAAGGGTCTGTCTGCCCAAAGCGAATTGATTTTTTCTAATCTAGAAATTCTCATTGATAGTTTATTACGAGGACCTTATAACACGTTGCACTCTGCCAAAAGAAGATACGGCAATGATGCACCGAGCCATTTCTTAAAACTTATAATTAATTAATTTTTAAACTATATTTTTGAATTATTTATTGCTTGTAATTGCTAATCATTGTTTTAATACTTATTTTAAAATTCTTAAATCATTAGATGTGGTGTTTTACAGAATAATTCATTTTAAATAAATATAGTGTAAACTTTGAGTATGTCCCTTTTCATGATGATAATAGTGTCTAAGAGACTTAAAGTTCAAGATAAGTTTTTCTTTCTTATGGGATAAAAGTATGGGTCATATTTATATTAAGTGATTTCAAAGGCTAAGAAATGATATCTTAATATCTCTTAATTTTGGAAACTTAAACACTTGCATTGATAGTATCCGTGATAAATTGTTAAAAAGATCAAATTTTGAGGCCAACTGTATGGTGAATATTATGGTAGATATGATGTCACGGAATAGCATATGGGACCATTTGTAAATACTAAGAGAATGTGGGATTGTTGCCCATATACCATACCTAGTAGTCATGAATAAAATAGTGTAGTTGAAAGGTGAACTGGCACCATTAAAGGCATGATAGGGAATATGATGAATTAGTGAAACTTACCTTTGTATATTTAGGGTGATACCATAAAATATGCATTGCATTTTTTTTAAAAGTTTCCAGAAAATTTGTTCCTAAAACCTCTTTTAATTTGTGGAGTAATAGAAAGCCTGCCCTTAACTATCTTTGTATTTGAGTTGTCTGAAAAATGTTTTTTTCTTGAAAGAAAATCGACCGTTGAACCATTTCTTGTTTTTCATTGGGTATGTAAATCATTCTAAGGGATACAGGTTCTATTATCCCACATTGGGTGTGAGACTTTTTAAGTCTTAGACACTTAATCTTTTAGAGCTTAATACATCTGATTTTCTTTTTTTTTTTTGGCGACCCAAAGCCCCACCGGTTTATTGCAGCCCTCAATGAACTATATAACTGATGGGTAAACTGGGGCCTGTGCAATACCCTATAAACGATGCAAACCGGTTAAGCCCAAGGCTTATGCCTTGTGTGGGAACACAAGCCTTGAAGTTGAACTCCCAACCTCCCTTAGGAGAACTAAGAGTTCTGGCCAATTGTCATAGAGCAGTTGGTTATACATATAATTTAGATTTTTTTTTTCATATCAAATTAATGAGGATAGGATTAACGAGGTAATGCCTATTCCATTGCCCAAAATCCAGATCTTTAGTTTGTCTACCTTTAAAAGGTGATGATCATGAGCAGCTAGGGATTAATGATACCATTCCTATTACTACTCATGATCCTACTGTACCTGCTCCTATTTATGTTGATACGGTTAATCCTATTCTAGAGATATCTATAAGAAAATCCTTAAATGAGTTTTTTGCGTAACTTGATAAATGTAATTATAATGTTAGTGCTGTGATTGACCCACTGACTTACATTGGTGCTATTTGGAGTCCTTAGTCTAGCATGTGGATGGATGCTATGATAGATGAGATCGAGATTATAGCACAAAATAGTAGTGGTTGCCAATTGACCTTCCAACCAGCTATAACACAATTGGCTGCAAATAGGCATTGAATTTAATGAGATTGTTTTTCTGAGTTTCATCTAAGAATTTATTTGGAATTATCATGGTTTAGGTGGCTCATTATGTTTTAGAGCTTCATTAGATGGGTGTTAACATTTTCTTCTAAATTGTAGCCTAAATGTTGGAATTTATTTGGTGTAACCTAAGGGTAGGTGTGTGCATGGGTCGATTCAGTTCAGGTTTGTACTTAATAGAGAAATGAATTAACTTTTTTTGGCCCCTAAAATTTGGACTCGAAACTGAACCAATTTTAATTTGGAACCAAAACAAACCGAACCAAAAATATCAAGTTTGTATGGTTTGGTTCTCGGTTCTCTCTGGTTCGGTTTGGTTTGGGTCTATTTTTAGTTTAACTCTCTTCGGCTCGGGTCGAAGATGTAATGTAACAAAATTTCCAACCCTTTGTTTGTCAATATCTAATCCCCCTTAAGGTAATTGGATCTGCCTACCTTGCTCTTATTGGGAATTCAAAGGTGATTAATGAGTGTCTCTCCCAGAAACCTTATATGGGAAACAAAAACTATGCTTGAAAGTCAAACTTATAACATAGGTGGTGGATCTTTAAAGACAAATTGTCAAAAGCCAAACAATGAGAGAATGGGAATATGGCATTTCTACTATCTATTGACTGTTTGGAGAGAGAGAGAGAGAGAGAGAGAAGAAGAAGGAGAAGAAGAAGAAGAAGAAGAAGAAAAATAAAAAGAAATAGTAGCTAGCTGGGGTCTGACAGTTACTTGGAAAGAGAGAAAAAGAAAGGGTTCATGCGAGAAAAGAGGCTGGGAGTAGGCAGGCGGTTAAGAGTAAGAGACAGATGATAAACCTAAATCCAAATATCATTTATCTTTATAATATTTATATATTATTTTTTTTCTAGTTATTTTGGGTTTAGTTCGGGTTGGGATTTTTTGGTTCAGGTTTGAGTTGGTTCAAGTTAAAAGATACTCAACCCGAGAATCGAACCGAAAATATCAATTTACTAATTTTTGAATCCAGAACCGAATCAAATATTATATATACCCGAACTAAAGTGATCAAATTGGTTCGGTTTTGGGGTTGCTCGGTTTTTTTTGTGCATTTTACTTGATGGTTTCCGGGAATAAGGTAAAAAGCACATGGTGTGTAAATTGAAGAAATCCATTCATGATTTAAAACAAGCCTCATGCTAATATTACTTGAAGCTTGATGAGATTGTCACTTTTCTAGTCTTTGTAAAAATAAGGTTGACTAATGCATATATCTCAAAGTCAGTGGGAAGAATTTTATTTTATTTTTCTAATTTTTCAGCTGATGATATCCTGTTTACAAGCAATAATCTGAGTCTTTTAATGAGACTAAGATATCATTAGCTAATATTTTTGACAAGAAAGATCTAGGAGAGACATCATTTATTTTGAGCATTGAGATCATTTGGAATAGATCTCATGATATGCTGGGTTTTTTCAGAAAGGGTATATTATTCATGTACTTGAGATGTTTAATATGTAGAATTTTAGATCTAGTGATGTTCTTACTTTCAAGAGTGACAAATTTAATCAAAGCCAGACTCCCAAGAATGACTTTAAAGTGAAATCCATGCAAAACATACTTTTTGCTAGTGCAATTGCTAGTCTTATGTATGCACAGGTATGTACCTGGCCTGATATAGCTTTTGTTGCTGGTGTTCTTGGGATGTTCCTCTCGAATCCTGGAATGATCATCGGGTAGTTGGAAATAAATTTATGACATATTTGTAAATAACCAAAAATTACATGCATATTTATAGAAAAGATAATAATCTTGAAATTATTAGCTGTTCAGATCCAAATTTTGCTAGATATGTGAATGGCATGAGTTTTAGTTCAGGATATATATTATTTTTAGCTAGGGAATTTATTCCATGGAAGAGTGTCAATTAAACTCTTACAGAGTCTTCAATTATGCATGTTAAGTTTGTAGTTTGTTTTGGAGCTACAACTTATGCTATTTGGTTCAGAAACTTCATTTCAGAACTTAAAGTAATTGCTTCTAGAGCTAGACCAATAAGTTTTTTTGTGATAACAGTGTGACTTTTTTCTTTCCCAAGAACAATAAATTTTTAAGTGGGTCTAAACATTTAGAGATCAAATATTTATCTATTAGAGATTTAGTAAAGAAATGTGATATCATCATTGAGTATATTATTACTAAACAAATGATGACAGACTCCTTAACCAAGGGACTTAGATCTATTGTGTTTTGAAAAGCATGTTTATAATATAGGTGTTATTGGGTTTTTTTGATATACTTGGTTAGTGGGAGTTATTTTCTTTACATTAGATAATGGATAATTTGGTTATGTTGAAACTTTTCGTTTCTCATTACTATGGAAATTAATTAAAAGTTATCATTGTGTTTCATTTGATAACATTGATGCATGAATGTATTTCATGATTTACATGTTTTGGAAGTCCTAAGTTTGTTGTTACCTAAGCATTTTTTTGGAATGTGTTTTGCCTTACTTTTGTGATATTTGTGCAAGTCAAATTGGTTTCTATTTGAAACCTTAAAATTCTCTTGCTTATTCGATGAGAATATTGAAAGAGAATTGTTTGATGAATATTTTTGGGATGTCTTGTCTTACTTTTGTGAGATTTATGTCAGACACATTGGTTTCCATTTTGGACCTTAGAATTCTCTTGCTTGTTCAACGAGCATATCTAAAGAGAATTGGAATAATTCTCTTGCCTGTTTGATTATATCTAAAGAGAAATGGGAAAAAATTTTCTTACTTATTTGATGTGCATATCTAAAGAGAATTGGATTAATAAGGGAATTAGCACATTTATAAGATCACCTATTGAGTGCTAATTTCTGTCACACTACCTCATTTGATCCATGTCAATAAGGTCGTTGATATTTGTAATCATAAGTGATCTCACATAAATTATGAGAGTAATGTTTGCCTTGATTCGGTATTGATTATCTTATTGGATGGGATTAATTTAGGTATTATTTCTCATCTTTACTTGATTTTGAAATGTAGCTACATATAGTCTTTAATCCGAGAGTCATTTTGAAATATTTTTTAAAATTAAAAATAATTAATATTTGCTCAAGTGGAAGAATGTTGGAATTTTTTATATATTGAGCATACATTAATTAAATTTTTATTTTGCCAAAAACAGGTTAGAACCAAGTTAAAAATGTGGACATACATGATAAGACCCATTTTATTGTGATCTATATTATTGTGTCTATGTGCATCTAACAGGGTAATGAGGTTAGATGGTTAATGTAAACAAGTTGTTAATTCCACTGTAGGCCTTTATGAGAAAGCCTAGTGAGGTTAGAGTTTATCCTCTATATATTGGCGAGATTCCCTCTCTTTACAATATACAGATAGTTTTTCCCATTAACAACCGTCATATTAACTGTGATAGAAAAGATCATCAAACCCTACTAATCTAACCCTAGTTTTCTAATTTTAGAATTGACATAATCACAAACGAAATAAGATTATGAAACAAACTGGTATGTGTCTTCCTCATTAATTTATTTTGATATTCTTATATTTACATACATATAATATTTATTTTGCTTGCCTAAAATTCTCAAGTGAAAACAAAAATGGTAAATTTTCAGGTAATTGGCATACAGAGTGGGGTCTGATTAAAATGATGCACAGGTTCCATGTGTGCACCTCTAAAACAAGTAATGTTCCATGTGGAAGGGTTATTCAAAGTGGGTCAAACCAAATCGGGTCAAGAGAATTAAATTAGGTTATGGATCATAACCACGAAGGAAGTGGGTTAGGGTCAATTTCAAATCAAATGGGCTTTAAGTTATAAATAAAATCCAATTATTTCAAATTCAACTTTAAGAATGTAATTTATATCAATTAATAATTCAAGCCTAAATCTCGGCTCAAATCGAATAACCTAATCAAATTAACAGCAACACAAAGACATATCAATCCCAATAAAAGCAATTTCTAAATATAATCAAGCTTAGTGGTAATCAAGTCCTGATTCGTTATAATCATCTATTCAAAAGGAAGAAAAAAATTAAAATTCTGTTCTACTATCTCGTAAATATTTCCTTAATAACATAATTTGAATGTATCACCACAAGTCATTAAGACTAAATACTTTATTGTCATGAGCTATTAAGTCTAATTACCTTAAATATCATTTAAATGGCAGTAGTAGAAAAATTATGATATTACTAATACTGTTTTAGGAACATAGACTTGAAAAGAAAAGTGAAAGCAAATTGTATAAAAATAAAAAACATAAAAAGTTAAATTTCTTTTAAGGAGATATTTATTTTGGAAGTAACGAAGGGTAAATTTTATTAGGATAATTTTTATCCTCCATTATATCGGTTCGGACGACGAAAGCAATACTTACTTGGGGTTAACAATTACCGTATAATACGGGTTAATTTCTTTATTATCATGAGCTATTAAGTCTAATTACCTTAATTTATCATTTAAATGGCACTAGTAGAAAAATTGTGACATTAATAATACTATTTTAAGTTTGAAAAGAAAATTGTATAAAAATAAAATAAAATAAAAGGTTAAATTTATTTTATTTCTTTTCGAGAGATATTTATTTTGGGGATAACAAAGAATAAAAAATTTTAATGGGGTAATTTTTACCATCCATTACATCAATTTAGAAGATGGGAGAAATAATTATTCTAAGTTAACAATTATTTCATAGGGAGAAGTGGGTGACGAAGGTAACGGAAAAATTTTACCCTTTTTCTTTTACCTCCATAAAATATTTTTTTAACCCTATGTAAAATCTTAAATAACGTTTTCCTACAAATAATTATAATAAATATTATAAAATAATAATATATTTAATCGAACTGAAATTAATTAATTATTAAATTATCTTATCAAAATAATATTTAATAAATAATAGTTTATTATTAAAATAATTTATTTATTAAAATAATACTATTAATATATTAATTTATGACTAAAATTATTTATTTTCTCAATTTAAAATTAATGTTTAATAAATAATAATGAGTTATTAAAATAATTTTATTTTATTAAAATATTTTATTAAATGAAAATTAGGTCTTCTAAATAAGAATTTACTAAGTTATGTATTGTATTAATATAATTTATTAAAATCGATAAAATTAATTAAATAAACTAAAGATACTTGTTTTGTTGAATTATTTTATTAAAATAAAACTAATTTTTAGCAAATAATAATTCACAGTTAAAATTAATTACTATTGAAATATTAATATATGATAAAATTATTTTTTATAATTAAAATTTTTATTTAAAAGTATATATTTTAATAATATATTTTTTATTAAAATTAATTATTACTAAAATAACAATGATTATGATGATTTTTTTATTATAATATTATAATAAATTTTAACTTTTATCTTTAGTCAATTTATGTTTTTTCCAAATACAATTAACTTTTATCACTTCAAAATTTTTAACATTACAAACATAATACAATTATTATCAGATAATATTACTTTCTTATTCTAACATAAAATACTATAAATTTGTTATCTGGTAACAATCATACATGCAATCTTTTACCTTAAATTTTTCATTCCGTATCAAATATATCCTAAAAATTAAGAAGAAAATTAATAAGTATCTATCGAAAATTTGATCTTTGCTTAGTTAAATGTAACAAAATTACACAAACTAACAATTTTACCTATATATATATATATATATACCCCCCTCTCTATTCATACTTTACTTCTCCTCTGTCATGGGCAGAAAATCTGCTAAAA
>QLOD02000010.1:15250530-15263650 GCA_003260245.2 Sideroxylon spinosum | reverse complement strand
AAGTGGAGACTAGGAGACACTACCTAGTGGTCTTATAAAATAAGGCCTTTGGGCTTGGTTTTAATTATCCAAGCATTGGTAAGCTTTTATAAGCATTTGTAAGCTTGGTGATAGTGGATTGGTTCTTCAGTGCCCGAGGACGAAGGTAATAATTACCGAACCTCGTTAAATTTTGTGTCTTTATTTCTTTGCATTATTTGTTTTATTTTCTGCCATTATTTCCTATTTGGTATTTTGTTTTCTATTGTGTGGGATTATTCTGGGTGCTATATTGTGTGGGTTAAACACCTGCTTTCACAACAATAGCTTCGTGGGAAATTAGAAGAGAACTTACCAGAGAGCGATGGGTTGATTCAAGATGCATGATCAATTTAACTTCTTCAAGAATAGCAACGATCAAAAAATCAATTCCATTATATGATCAATCCATGGTGTGGACTTGCAGAACTACATGCTAACATTGCAGCATGACGAGTTGGCGAGGAGGTTGGAGTCCTTGGAAATTGTTTCCAGCTATATGTGTGAGTATGAAAAAGACATTATTCCTCTGTATAACTATTCAGAGCCATGGCAGTTTCCTTATCTTTCTGTGCCTTTCACGGCTTTAGCTAACATGTTTCCATTCTGAATACCAAGTCATATTATTTGGTTTGGAATGGATTCATGTCCATTAAAGGTGTATATATATAGTATCAGATTAAACACAAGGCCAATTCTTAATCTAGTCTGTACATAGATGACACTGGCTCTCCCTCTAAATGCATTTGCTTAATCCAATTTCTTTATTTTATTTGGTTTGCTCTGTTTTGTCTATGTTTTCTCGGAAATGTTACTAACGTCATGTCAAAGTTTGTATGCTGTTTTAATGGAATTTTTTTCTTATCAAAATTTATGATTTTTTATTATCTTATTCACTTCGAATTTGTAAAGAAAAATACTACTTTTGTCCCCCCCAAAAAAAAAAAAAAAAAACTACAAGAAAGAATCACCCAACTTATTCTTCATTACAGTTATTTTAAATTAACCAATAATCATCCGAAATATCATTCTAATTTAACTTTTCAGTTAATGGAATGAATCTTTACAGTTCAAGAATATGACTCTAGTTTCTTGTCCAATTCTCAAGGGCAAATCTTCTAACATGATCTGGCAATGCTCAGCAATTATTGGTGAACTACAAAAATAACGCAAACTTTACACTTTCCTATATATTTCATATATATGTAGACTAAACATATGTAAGTAAAGCATAGGTACAAAGAGACTGTCTGACCCTTCCCCCTCCTCATCTCACCCCTTCTCTCTCCTATTTCTTCTTGTACTAAACTATTAGTCAGAGTTGCTTTTGTTTTTACTTGAGGCTAGAATTGAATTAAGATGAAGATAGAAGAATGATAAAATAATTAAATATTACAACATTTGATGTGGTTTGGTGTAAGCCTAATCCACCAAAAGGAAATGCATTGAAAAGATTACTTTACAAATCCAAACATCAAATGGCCATGGGCATATTACTTTACAGATCCAAAAATCAAATGGCCATGGGCATATTTACTAACATGAATCCAATCTAAAACCCAAGTTACAAGGGTATGAGACCATCTCCAATTTAAATTAGAGAACCATTTGAGAAAGAGCAAAACAATATCTTTTCATGCATCACATAATTTTTCTATTGTTCACCATTGTCTCTTGCTTTCATCATTTCCAAAAAGCTTTCTTGTTGTCCTCCACTCCAACCTTGTCCTTGACTTTCATAATTGCTTGATTGTTCTCGCCACCCTTATTCTTGACTTTCGAAAAAACTTGATTGTCTTTTTCCCCAAATTTGAGTACCCATAACACTTGATTGTCCTCTCCAAACTTGACTATTGAGTGAACTTGGCATGTTGCTTTGTGAAGTTTGGAAGTTGTTCCAAAATTGGTTGAAACTTGATCCAATTGGGTATAAAGTTGGAGCAAATAGGAGGATGGTTCTGGCTTGTCCTATATTCGGTTGCATATTATGTGGCCTCATGTTTGACCACATGTTCTGACCTATGTGGCTGGGGTAACTCTGCCAAACCATAAAAAAAAAGGAGAAAAAGTTAAAATATAAAAGTTTCTAACATTTACATTTACTTAGGGAAAATAAATCTTACATTTACAATACTCTCTTGTGTCCCAAACACATGACTATCTACATTCTCCTTGACCTTCTGAAATTAGTTAATAATATAAGTAGTAAGCATTCATCCAATATATATACATGTCCATATTACAATGTAAGCAACGAATAATAGTGAAAAAACTAATACCTCCACTTTTTTGTTAGACAATGTCTTCTTTTTTTGTTCACTTTTCTTCCTACCAATTTTTTCAACAAAACTTAGCTTGCTTTTTTATGGCGGTCTCCCTTTTCGATGAAAAGCTTTTGGGTCAACAATGGTCTTGCTCTTTTTGGAAGATGAAACTACACTTCCAAGTGTAAAGGAATCATTTGGAGTATCGAAAACTCTATCACTTCCACAAACAACCGAAGATTCAATCAACTCTCTTTTTAGCTCCTGTAGCCGTCCTATCACCTGATCATATTTCTCTTGACAATCTTCTGCCAAATCGGTAATGTCATTAAAGAGATTGCATATATTGTCATGCCGATGTGCTTCAATTGTTGATGACAAGTTATCCTAGTTGATTCAAACTTTAGTGTGGACCCTTTTCACATTCCTTCTCCATCTTCTCAAGACATACTTATCAGGTACTCGTTGAACTCTTGTTTCATGGAACACCATTAGTTGATGTCGACACACCATTCCTCTAAACTCAAACAATCGACAATTGCAATTTGCTTCATTGGTCTCATTATTAAAGTCAACAATGAATGACAAGCGTTTACTCATTTTCTCTTCTTCATATGCAATGTCTTCTTTTACCTCATATTCTAACCAAACATCATCTACTTTTCTTTCATACAAAGAACAATTAAGTTTTCCAACAAATTGATCATGAAACTATTTAAATTTTGCATTTGTGTAAGCACTTTGAAATTGCTTCTCTAACTCATTTTCAATTATGCATGGAATGTAAAAGTGCAAACTTTTTGAATCTACATGTTTTTCATTTTCCACCTTTTTAGCCTATGCATTCTCCTATTGCTCCACAAATTGTTTCAAGGTTGTCTTTGAGTTGATATAACCATCAAAGTACGAATTCATACTCTCACTTCTTTGTGTAGATGACATTCCTGCCTACTCTCACTTCTTTATGTAGATGACATTCCTGCCCAATACATCTTTCACAAAAGCGGGCACCCATCGATTCCTCTCTAAGTACAAACCGTGTAACCATTCATTATTTTGAAGTTCGTACTTTTTGATGAGCATATTCCAAGCATCCTCAAATTGTTCTTTTGTCAGTGAATCATAAATTGCATTGTGCAAACAAGTTGAAATTGATTTATATGTCTCGTGCTTTCCTAACTTTTTTGGCACCATTTTCAAGATATGCCATATGCACCACCAGTGTCGAGTATCAGGGAATACTACTTCTATAGCATTCTTCATGGCTATAATTGATCGGTAATAATTGCTTTGGGAGCACAACCCCACATACATGTCATCCAAATCTTAAATAACCACAAGAATGACTTTGTGGCTTCATGAGAAACAAGTCCACATCCTAATAATATTGACTGACCATGAAGATTAACGCCTACAAATGGAGCAAAAGGCATGTCATACTTGTTTATCAAATATGTTGTGTCAAATGTCACGGCATCACCAAACTCCTTACAAGCTGCCCTGTTCCTTGCATCAGCCCATAATACATTTCTTAATCGGCCCTCATCATCCAAATCTATGGCAAAAAAAAGTCAGAATTATCTGCTTTCATTTTCATGGAATAGCTATGCATCGCCTTCCACCAATTGTAAACGTCGGATTTTATCCAAATAATTTCGGCAATCTTTCTCAAGAAATGGAAGGTTCTCATGTCCCCCGGCTTGAATTTGAAGGGAGTCATAAGTCTTGTGCAACTGAATCCTGGCTTTATCATTCAATATGAGTTTTCTTTTTACTTGTTCATCAAGGACCCTATAATTCTTATGAAATCTGGACTTTGTCGGGCTATTTTCATGATTGTGCTCCAAGGTAGCCCGATTTAACCTCCACTTTCCATCTGGGTATCTAGACAAATTAAGGCAAGCTGGACACTTAATTTTTGTTTGTGGTCGTGGCTTAATTGGATTGGTCGTTGTCACCTTTGCCTTTCCACCGCGATTGCATTGAAAAGTTACATGTCTCTAATTCCCGTCTTTTCCCTTTCTTGAGTTTCTTTTTGCTACAGCAAAATCTTTTTCTTTAGCATATCTTGAGTAATAGAGATAAGCTTCATTTGGTGTGTCGAACATCATTCCCTCCTTTGGTTCCTCTACTCCATGTTTAGAATTTTCTATTGCCATATTTCGATCCTCATTAGTACCAATCTCGTCAAACTCTTTTTCTGAAGAATCATTCGGTAGCTCTTTTTCTTTTTTTTCATTGTCTCCACTCAATCGAAAAGGCACTGTTGACAAAATAGATTCTGATGACATCAAAGACAAGGCTAATGGCAACGAAAGTATCACCTACATATTCAAATTTTAAGCAAGATAGATAAGCGTTTTGGTTAGAGGCAAATCCACATTAAATCAATGGTGGGTGATGGCCTATATTGGATTTTAATTAATTAAAATAATTTAAGTTTTATTTAGTAAATGCGGGGTGGTGGAGTAATTGGCTAGCACATTATTCTCAAAGCTTCCAAGTTATGAACTCAAGATTTCGAGCCTTCTCCTACCCACCATAACCCTATTATTTCTTTTATTTTCTTCTTCCGTATTCAATAAACAAGAAACATTATTTATAATTTCTTTTTGTTTTATTAATATTTTAACGTTATTTCATTAACTCTTCAAAACAATACTAGACAAAACAAGAGATTGAGGGTTGATTTTCTAACAAAACTAAATAAGGATGTATTTTCCTTCTATTCTTGAAAGAAAAGAAACTAATCTAAAAAAAAAATCGACAAATTGAACACAAATTGAACTCAAATAATTTTCATTCTTTTTATAACCTAGTAATAATAGTATTTGCCTTTTTTTAAACTCTGTAGGTAGGTCCGTAACAAGAAGTAAAACAAAGAATCAAATCCATTTTTTCATATTTTAAACATTTGTTTGGAATTTAAAATTTTATTTTTGATTTAAATAAAAAAAATTCTAAATTAAACTACTAACTTAGTATAAAAAGAAGAAATGAATCAAAATGTAAAATTTATTAAAGCAACGTTGGCTAGAAATTTGCAATTATTTACTATTATTACTCTTATTATTTTATTATTATTTGATAAATAAAATTAGTTTGCCACTTTCCAGAACCAAAAAAAAGGGGGAGGTTAGTCTCAAGCAAATTAAGTACTTAAAATAACACCCAAACAATGCAAAAAGTTTTCATAGGGTAATACTAAAAAGATTGAAATTCACTCGATAGAGATATGAATATCAGCGTGAAATCACAGAGATATATACTATAGAACTCAACACACTGCAAGACTGATCAAACAAGTTAAAAAAAAAAAGTTAGAAACTGCCAAATCCAAGGAAGAAACAGTTAATTAGCCAAAGGAAGAGAAAGAGTATTGGCTTTTGAATATCAACCTCGAGAGCTTTAACAGAATCCTTGAATGACTTTCTTATGGCTTTGATTTTCTCGGAAAATAATTCTAATCTAAAAACAGAAATAGAAAATGCAGAGAATAAATAGATACACAACTCTAGAAGATCTTTCATTTATAAATATGTCTTATACATACATACATATATACATATATATACCTTGGTTTTTCTCTCAAACTGAGCCGCTAGAAAACAAGCAAACATCCCATCGACACTTCTATTAGTCACCGGAGTTAAAGGCCTAGCTGGAAGTGGTTGCCGAAGGTAGAGCCAGTGGTAGTGGTTGCCGCCGGTGGTAATGGAGGGCACGGTGTTGTGGTTATTGTATTTGAAAGAAGCGCAGAGTTGTGTATTTTCGGTTTGTATTTTATCTTTTTTTTTTAATTAAGTGGGGCCCACTGCCACTTAAGCAGTGGTGAGCCGCGCGAGTTTTTGAAACGGTGATTGTAGACCCGCTCAGATAATAAAAGGCATGAACCAATCCACCTGACCCTAGATAATAAGTTACAACAATCTAGCATACTTTAGGACTACCCTGTGCTGTAGCTTGTTTATTCTGGTTTAAAAACATTTTTTAGTCTAGTCTATTCTATTTTTAAACCCTTTGTTCAACATAGTTAAATCTCAAAATTTGAGTCCATATGTGCATGAAAGTTATAATAGAAAAAGAAAGGGCTTATAATGTAGATATATATAATTAATTTTTTTTTCTTTCTACATTTTACTTATCTTTTTGTCACCTATTTATCTCCTTTTACCATACCCACTCATTAGTTTTCCAACAACCGAACTTGATTGATCCTTACTCTTTTAAATTCATCTTATAATATAATAGATATTTACGTTCTTATGGTAATTTTTCTTAATTTTTTCTTGAAAATATTTCTGGTTATGTTGTATTACTTAGCTACTAATTAGTCATACAATTGACCTTACCAAGTAAATATCAACGGAATGAAAAAAAAACCAGGTTGATTTTGACTCCAAGCCAAAAAATCTTAATATATAAGCCACAAATCCCTCAATATCAATGGAAACTTCAAATATATCATTTATGCTAAAAACTGGTGAATGAAGTATAACTATGATAGTTAGAACTTTCAAATTTAGTTTTTCGCCATCCTCCAAATTCTACAGAATTTTAGTTGATTTGGTTTCAGCAATTGCCATCTCCAAATTGTGACCTAAAAAAAAAAAAACTCTATCATCCAAACTTCACCAAATGGAAAAAGAATATTTTAAAGAGATCATTCATGTGACTTCAAACATCAACTGCCTTAATCGGCTCTTGTAAGAACACTTTCTACAGATACAATTAGGAAAAAAAAAAAAGGTTAAATTTCAAGGAGCTTTTTTTGAAGTTTGATGAATCTTCTATTTAACGGGGGGCATGAATGAATGAAATTTAATTAGTCTCAAAGCAAAAATAAAACCAGAACCAGTACAGTCTACTAATATGAGATTTTAGGGAGGGGGTCGAATTTTCCTCTAAGATTTGAATAATGGAATTGCCCCCATGAAGTCAAAAGTGACACTAATAAATGCAAATGAAACTAACATTGGAGAGATTCAATCCAATCATCATTATTATATTCAATTATTAACATAGGATCTTTCAATGTAAATCTTATAGGCAATAACATAGTCGAGATTCTTAACATATTTTCTCATTAAATTGGACCTTCCTTTTTTTCTGAATTTTAAAGTCAAAAAATGCCAAATTTCTATGCATAATTAAAAATCATTATATTTCTCACATTTTGCCTCTGGAATGAACTTCAAGAGTTAATAAAGTTATTTCCTCTACTCTACTCTTTATATTTCTCAAAATTTGCCAATTGGGTGAATTTCAATGGCTATTCCTAATAACCAAGTACCGAAATAGAAAATTAAAAATCCTTAAAAGGCTCAAAGTAGCTTTTGTTCGTGTAATTCCAATGACACATCCAGCCCCTATATCATCTTCTATGATTAATAAAAGGTGTGTACTCCCAAAACCTGAACTAAAACTAAAATTGGAAGTTTCACTTTCTCATGACAATAATTTAAATAAATTGGATTGCTGCTGCTACAAAAACACACTTCACAAATTTTGTGCATGCTAATACTTCTTCTTCCACTAATTTCAGTATCAGTGGAATTCTCACCATATAAAATCACCATGATATAATTTACTTACACAAATGTTCAACTAAGAAGACGACATTAAAGTATTATCAATCTTGCTTAGAAGACTAAGTCAGGAATTCACACGTAAAACTTAAGTGAAATACTAGAATAAATTCAAAAAAGATATATCTAGCTACATAATAAATATATAAAAAGACATTTACAATTTATTTATTTATTTTTTATTTTTTATTTTTTTTTGTGAGAGCAACAATAGGTTATGCCATGAAAAGAAATAATCCAGATCTGATTCCTTAATACTTACCAAATTCAATGCCAACTGGACCTCAAACCTCATTCTCCTCCTCACAATAAATGCCACTAACCTTAAATAAAAAATGCAACTCGGCAGTTGCACTACCTTCTATAACAAAGCAATCTTTGCCCTCAACAAAGCCAACTAGCGCTAAAGGTTTTGAAGACATTTTTAAAGCACTACCACACCAAAACCAATCCACCTCTGCCAAGCAAATGACAGGGTGGACCATTTTGGTTATCATTTTGGAAAAGTTTATTCCAATAAAAGACTCAAGAGTCAAGATACATGATGGCCCTCAGATACTGGTCAATGACTATCATTTCACTAATCAAATTGCAACAAAAGTAAAAAGAACAACGGAGAGTACCTACTTCGATTGCTGAGTGTAGAGTGGCAAACCCATCAAAAAAAAAAGTTACAAAAGAGAAAAAAAATAAGAAAAAAAATTAAAACAACGAGTACAATAGCTGTTGGAACTACAAATAGATCAAAAAAATTCACAAAAGAAAAAAAAATAACGGAGAACAACGGCGAGTACCTGCTTTTTTGCAAAGTACTTGTTCAACCTGTTTGTGCTAAGCAAAGATCTTTGGTTTTCACTAATTCAGTTTTTTTTTTGCTTTTCATCTATTGGAGTAGTTGTTGGTTTTCGTATCTTCGATTTCTTCGCTTGAAACTAGAGGCAAAGGTTTTAAGTTCTGGGTTTCTTCGTTTGAATTGTGAATTTTAAGACTGTAGTGGATTGGACAGAGGTTTTGAGACCACAGTGGATTAGACAACTTTGTGCGGAAAAAGTTAATAAAATCTCAGCCATTGCTAATATGCTAGAAAATTTTAACCACTAATCTAGTTATATATTTTTGAAACTTTGAGTTATATTATTATATAAATGGTACATATAATTCGTTTAGCACATTAATTTTTTGTACTTTTAGTAAAAAATTGCTAAAAGTTTTAAGGATATTTTATTATTATTATGTTATTCTTATGTTTTAGGCAATAACAATCTTACTAGTAAGTTATGGTACATAGAATTCATTTAGCACACTTATGCTTTATATTTTTAAGAAAAAAATGTTAAAAATTGTTAAAAATCTCTAAAAACTGCCTTTGTCAAACAGGCTCAATATTTAAATTCGTTTGAGCCCATTGGCACCTTCACGTTGTAAAATCTAGAAAGATTTTACAAATTTAGAGTAGCACTTTTATACGCCACCTTATTATTATGTTTGTTTTTTGAAATAGTTTTATCTAATATTTTTTGTGTTGGGATGATTTCGTACAAATTCTGTAACACTTTACTTCTTCAAATAGTGTCGGAGATATTAATAATTTTGTAATAACTAAATTCTCTGTTTAGTGTTAATACTTTTAAAACGAGATATCCTTAGCTCAAAATTTGACCTACATGGATCGTTTAATTTCAAGCATAAAATGGGAGTGAATTGATTCTATTTGATACCTAAAAATTAAAATCGAAACTGAATCATTCGATCAAGTCAATTTGATACAGCTCAATTTTGATTTGATCGATTCTCAATTCTAACACGTTGGGTTGGGTCGCTCACCCGCTCAACAATCACAAACTATAGGAAGAACCCAATGCACACAACCCACGGGTGGGGCTGAGAAAAGCCACCTATAAATGGTCAAGATTCAGAATTGTTATCCAAAATCCTTACGAGGCGCATTAAATGGATGCCACATTCTCACACACACATTGTGATAAACTAGCCACTTATCTACTACAATTTGTTAACTAATAGGATGTTTGATTGATTAAAAAATAAAAAAATTAATAATAATATCACGATTTAATATAAAAATAATATATAATAAAATTTAACTGAAAAAAAGAAAACATTAATGAATTATGATTGATTTTTGATCAATCATGCGGCGGAAATAGCGAAAGGGCGTCGTTGGCTTCGGTATCGCAAGAAACTAGTGTCAGTGTAGAAGCTGTCCGCCTCTTCAGTCTTCCCTCACAAAGAGAGAAAAATGGAAATAATAATAAAATCATCTACCCCCGCTCTTCTTTCCTGTGCCAAGCTTCCAACCCCCAGGCCTCAAACCCCTTCTACTTCTCTATCCCCTTTCTTCTTCATCCACTCCAAAGTACTTGTGCATCATTCTGAACCCTTTCTAGGCTTTAGAAACTTACCCCTAAAGCTGAAATGTGTCAAAATCATGACAAGGCAACAGAGGATTAACCTTCTTGTTCCCACAAATGCTTCCGGGGCTGAAACTGAAAGCACCACAACAGTTGATGCAGAAAGATGGCTTCTTGAACCTGTAGGTCAGTGATTTTCTGTGCTTTCTATTTTAATACAATTTTTAAGTTTCATAATTCCAAATTAAAGGTGATGCTAGCGATACCCAATGTCCACAGAGAATACCCACGAAACAAGAATGAAAAAAATAACTAAATCCTTGATTTATTGGTGTTTAATTGTTTATATCATCACCCTTAATTGCCTTATAGAACTGAATCCAAGTGCTTCGTTCTCAATAGGTACTTTCTTGCATCTATATTCCTTGAAACATTTTGGGACCTTTGGCTTTCTGTTTCTTTTCTTGTTCTTCAGTCAGTGCCATGTGGCTTCTCTGTTGGATTTGTGATTTTGAGCTAGTTGTCTGGAATTGTTTCTGCCCATTTCTGGAAATATTGACAACTTCCAGTCTCTGGTTTCATTATTCACATCAAAATTAGCTTTTGTTCATTTTTTTTAGGATACAGACTGCCAATTCTGTATTAATTTTTAAATCTGTTCTTCAATTCGTGTTGATATTTTACTAGTCTGACAAATTTTGTTTGACAAATCCTTATTGTGGTCATAATTGAAAGTTCCATTTTTTAAATTCTCTCAAAGTTGGATGATTTTCACCTCATGTTCTCAAGCTATTCTATTTATCAACATAAGGACATTTCTTATTTTTTTCGGGTTGTTAGATATGAAGACTCGAAATTTACTTCTTTTTGTTGCAAAGAATTTACTTCTTCTGTTGAAGATCATTTTGGTTAATGTTGGTATTTATCAAGGTGCTGTAACTCAAATTATTTGTAGCTCATTTGATCCTCAGTTATGAAATATGCTTTAGACATGACAACATATGATTTACATATACACACACTTTGGTACTTTATAGGTGATGGTGACTCAAGACACATTGGTTTTAAGGTTTCAATGCCAGGTGCATTTGAAATAGCTTCAGTAAGTACTTCCATTATCATTTTTTGTTGGTCATACAATTAGTAATTGTTGTTATATGCACAAACAATTTGCTGGAAATTTTTGCTGGTTCTTCAGGATGTGGTCACTATTGGACGTCTCCCTGAGAAAGCAAATATGGTAATTCCTGTTGCAACAGGTATTGAAAGTTCCTAATTGCAGATTCTTTCAGGGGAAATTCCAAGAAAGTGAACTTTTGAACTTAAAATTCCATATTAATGAACTGAAAATTTGAAATTCCAAATATGCCAACTTTTACTCCAGGTGCAACTAGGTTTTGCACCGGGTGCAATAAAAGTTCATTTGTTTGAAATTTCAAGTTTCTTGTTCATTAATTTTCAGTCCAAAGTTCATATATTTGGAATTTTCCCATCTTTTAATTGCTTAATAATAAAAGTAAACATTTGATAAATTTCCAGGGTTAAAATTTGTGTCAATCATTTGTTGATATGCTCTGAAACGTATGATGTATATTGTTTTTATGTGCCACTATATTCATTCACTTAATGACATTTTTGGTTCTTATTGAATGATTGAATTTTGCAACATGATCCTTGCCCAAGGATCAAAATTTCACTTTTGCTAGAGTGTTTAACACAAACTAAAACATTTCGGAAATGTTTTGAAAGCAAGACAAAAATACGAAAATATAGTTAAATATTTAGAATTATAAATTGAAGTTTATCTAAAGGTGTGAAACTATTATCTGTGCATAATCACTTACCATTAGTCAAGGCTACAATATTAATTGCAACATTGTCACTTCTAACATAAATGGGAAATATAGAGAAACATCTTGAGGACTCAAATTAATTCATTTGATTAAACAAACAACCATATTTCCATTGCATATTCATTTAGTCTTTTTTTTTTTTTTTCAAACCTAAAACAGTTTCCGGTGTGCATGCCCGCATTCAGAAGAAGGATGGGAGTCTTTTGGTCACTGATTTGGACAGCACAAATGGTACATTTATTGACGACAAGCGGCTCAGACCTGGTGTCACTGCTGGAATATCACATGGAAGTTGTATTACATTCGGTAAAGATTGATCCCATCTATTTCATTCTCTTTTCGGCTTTGAGATTGGCATAACGTGGGAAAGTTTATCACAAAGTTGTTCGAAAATTGATAACGACGGAACTAGTCTGGTTGACCTTCAGATGGTTAAAAGCTTGAATATGATATCTACTTTTCTACTTTCTTGTCTTTGGAGAGTGGTAATAGTAGAAGACATCATGTAACCTAAGTAGAAACAAGTATTAAAATCTTGCTCGGTGTGGTGTTTTGATCAGCTTAGAACCCGAGTGTTGGAATATTTTGGGAAACATGATGGAATGGAAGGAAAAAAAATTAAAAACAGAAGTAAATATTTTGAATCATAAACTAAACTTTATCCATTTGTATGTTTAAAGATTTGCCGTTGAATCCCATAGACCGGTTCTATGATCTGGTCTGTAACCTTAGACAATTTAAACATTAATCATCTTTGGCAGGGAAGGGCTAGCATTACAATAGTTTATCAGCTTTTGTTAACAACTTGAGGATGAGAGAGGTTAGCTCAAGTGGAAAACATTGACCAAAAGTCACATGTTCAAGCCACCCATACCTCATTTCCAAAAGTATTGTGTATTTGGGGAAAAAAAAAAAAAAAGCAAACAAAGATAATAAATAAATAAAGGTTAAGGAATTAGGTTAGGATATTCTTCGTAGTCATCAGAAAAAAATAAATAAATGAGAGATTAAGGAATTATGTCAACAGC
>QLOD02000010.1:15156985-15167894 GCA_003260245.2 Sideroxylon spinosum | reverse complement strand
AAATAAAATTCAAAAATAAGTTACTCCTAAAAATATGAAATTCAAAAGATAAGCTACTCCTAAAAATTGGCATCTTGATTGAGTTTCCCTAAAGACTCGGTCTTCTAATTGACATCATAAAATTTTCCTTGCATCATTTCCCAGTGAAGCCAACACGTTTCCAGCCATGAGGTAGCAAAAGCTAACTTCTAGTCCTCAATTGTTCCAGTTTGATTCATTATTTTGAGCGTAGAACTAAGACAACAATTCCTATGGCATAGGAAGGATCAAAAAGCTTACGACTAAAAAAGTCTGTTCAGAACGTAAGTAAGAAGTTTGATTTAACCGCTCTTTATCTTTTTAATATAGAACATAGACACAGGGGTATGATCTATCCAGGAATAGAAAAAGAGCACTGGATTTGCATTTGGCAATTTAAAATGTTATTAAAAAGAAAGAAAGTGGCTTTACTGGTAACACCATAATTCACCATCTTTGTTCCATTGTGACTGCTTTGTTCCATTGTGACTGCTTTGTTCCATTAATGTTAATCCTAGTATTCCCACGTTTTCTTTTTAAAAGAGTTCACAAACTCTTTGAAGGGTGATTCTCACCTTGTCTGGTCCTTGAACTTCAATGTAGAGAGTATGGAGAATATAGGTCCCTTAAGCAATTGGTTATGTATCTAGTTGGCATGATTCCCTTGTGTTGAAACTTTACAAAGTTCCAAACCCAACACTTTCGGCAGAACATTATAAATTCCCCATTGATAACCAACTGTGTCCAAAAGTTTTCACTGAAATCGAAATATTGCAAGGTTCAGTTGGTCTCTTTCTTCCAATCAAGTAGAGTTGGATGCTATAGTAAGTAATTTCACAAGGTGTTCTTAACCTGGGTCCAAATTCGTTGTGTGGTGCTACAAAAAATAATGGAGTTAGTATCGTTTCCAAAATCAAAACCTAAATTAAAACGCTAAGTCCTAAAATCAAAACCTAAATTCCAAAATTACCTAAAATCAAAGCTCATTCTCATACTCGGAGCAAATAAATCAGAGGAAAAAAATCCATACCTCAATAGCTGAGAGTTGAACATGTTTGATTTTTTTGGTGGTGTTTTGCAGTTTAGAGAATGTGACTTGTGAGGAATTTGAGATCAAATTAATGAGAGAAGAAAGAGTGAGAGAAAGAGAAGAAGAATGAGTACTTGTGTGAGTGAAAGAGAGAGACAGAGATACAAAAATTACCTACAATAGAATGCAAATAGGCATGGTGACGATGCGACAGTTGGTTGTATGAAAATAAACTATGGCAAAGCTAGAGGGAATGAAGAGAGAGAAAGGAGAGGGAGCAGAGAGAAAAGGAGATTGGGAAAATAAGAGCACACAAAACTGGAGAGAGAGACTTGGGAAATTTTATTTAGGGGTATTAGCAACCATGAGAGTGGTTTAGCAAGTGGTCACTCAAGTTTTTGAAGCTAATACATAAAATTCTAGTAGTGTCATGTCTTCAAATGCATCTGAAGAACCCACACATAAGAAGTTTGATAATGAAACTATTGTGGCTAAGTTAATAGAGGTCAATTATAAACTCTTAAAGAATATGTTCTTCTCTTTCTAGAAGTGCTTCAACACTCTAAGAGATGGTCTTTATTTATAGAGCATTCAAGGAATCCAATCTTTATAGGATTGTATAATTTTTTATTCCTAAAATCTTGTAGGACACCTTTCTTATAGTATTTGTAACCTCCTTGAAACTTTAGAAAACCTTTCCAAACTCTTTTAATATTGGAAAACTTTCTTAAAGTAATTTTAACCTCCGTACGCAGTTGAAAACCTTAAAACCTATACCTTCGATATCTTAATCAAATGCTTAAAAATACGAGTTTGAAATCATTATTTTATTCATTAATTGTCCAATTACAAATATAAACCTAACAATTATGTACATTCTTAAGTCAAATTTGTCTTTTTGAGGGTTTTATAAACAAAGATCTTCTCCTAGGGTTCTCTACATATCTTGAGAGATTACATGATTCATTCATTCAGCTTTATAGAAAATTCTCTCAATGTCCTAGTCGACAAAATATTATATAAATTTGGTGTGTAAAATCTTAAGTGGACTATTCCATATAAAACATGGATAAGTGATTTGCATAAGATAATTTACGAGTGGTGTTAATGTAAGGGAGTTTAGAATAGATTAAAACTCACGGTGATAAAGAATACTCTAGTTTAAATGAAATTAGGACACCTTCAAAGGTTGAGACGATTGATCAAGCAAATTGACTAGTGCATGATGCATCCTAGCCGGAAGATGAAGCACCCTACAACAATATCTACTACAATTTTAACTCTAGGTGTAGGCCAGATGAGGCCTCAAGGAAGCTTGCATCCTATTGAGCTTGTGAGTTTGGTTATTTTAAACTTCTTATTTGACTGGACTTCTTTAGATTTCTATGCTTATACTCAACATTCATCTCAAAAAAGCTATAGACAACTTAAGAAGTACATTCTTAAAGTTTGTTTTGGTGTTTCATTATTTTTTAATTCGTAAGCAATTTCGTTTTATGTGTATATAAAGTCTTTAAGGAGATCAAGGCTGCTTTTTCTTTATGAACAGTTGGAAAGTGTTACACTTGGTTAGGTATATTGAGGAGTTAATCAAGAGTATTAATAGAATATGTGTGAGGAGTCATAGAGTATTTGTAGTCAATTTCTTGAAATTAAACTTTATATAGTAGAGTTTTTAGGTGGTCTTTGAAATCAAACCAAGGACTTATCTTACTGTTTTGATTAAGGATTCCCCGGCATTAAAAAAAAAAAGGCTTGCATAGTCGTAAGTGAAAATTATTGCTTACAATTGATTTATTTACAAAATTCGAAAATCCAAACAAAATTAGAATTAAATTTGTAGTGTTTCCAAATTGACATGAAGAAGTCTACAAGTAGTAACATTTCTCTTGGACTCAAAGATGAAATCTAGAGAGGTCTGCAGGCAAGGAACAGGGAGTTCGAGGCTTCGACTATCAGAGATTAAAGCTGAAAAATAAATCCTAAAGAGCTCATAAGCAAGATGAGGATTTGACACCTTTCTAAAATAGCTTGCAAGGAGGCGCAGGGAACCCGAAGGTTTGACCAATTGAAATTTTTATAGACCTATGTTTTCTATTTATTTAAGTCTGTAGAGTCTATATATATGCATCTATACTTAATGTAAAAAGGCTTTAAGAGAAAGAGAGAGATATATATATATATAGATAGATAGAGAGAGAGCAAGAGAGAGAAAGCATATTATAGAGTTGTAGGAGAGAGAGTTTTTATTGTGATTGAGTGTTTATTTGTTGGATATGTTTTAGAAATTTTAGAACTCCAATCCCTTACTAAAACTAAAATGATTTTCCTAGATTCATTATTACTAATATAGTCGAATTCAAGAAATTTCAAATGGTATCAGAATAGTATTCGCTTAGGTTTTTTTACCACACTTGCAAGATCCTAGAAGGCTAGTATTTGTCAACCCACCACATGGAGTATCCTATAATTTTTCAGATTTTAAATGAAAATAATTGTAATGTCCCGGACTTCTGTACTAATATAAGGTGATGGTTTTTAACACTTTTTGGGTGTTATGGTACGTTAATTTAAGGAATCATAGTCATTAAGGATGTTCTATTATTAAATTTTGGAAGTAATGGATCAAATAACCAAAAAATTAGCATTTTGGATTGGAGAAATGTAGAAAGGGCACCCCGGGTAGAGGGTAGGCACTCAAGGCCTTAAGAGGGGCACTCGGGGTGCTTAGAGGGGCCTTGACTTGTGTAATAGAATGACAAGTTAATGTGGCTCTAACTTATTAGGTCGGGAGTTACTCCTATACCTTTTATAATCAGAGGAGGGGGTGGGGGGGTAGAGGGAAGGTGTAGGGTCTTGTAGAATGCTTGGAAACCAAGCCAAGCATGTTTATATGTATGTATGAGAGAAGAGAAAGAGAGAAAGAGAGAAAGAGAGTTTAGTGTTTGGGAGAGGAGAATCGTGAAGAACTTGGAACCAAGAAAGAAATGGTAAGTTACCCTAACCCCAACTAAACTTAAATTGATCTTGCAAGAATGTAATTAAGCACTCAAAGAACCTTTCTATGTGGTTTTTTGTTGTTTAGAACAAAGAGTGAGGGAATTGATCAACTTAAAGTTAGAAGCATAAAACTGGGAGTTCATTATCTTCTTCCTACACTTTGTTCAAGCTTGAGGTAGGGATTTTTACCGTCTTAATAGTATATATGAAATACAATGAGTTAGAAAATATTGTTACGATGGTTATTTAAGAATTTGCAAGCAAGTAGAACGATATATGTATATATGTGTATGTATAGGTTGAAACCAAGAATTTCATAGGAAAGATTGGGAGAATTAAATTTTGTTTTGATTGAATCATGGGAGTCTTTTAGGACCTAAACAACACCTAGAAATAAGGTTTTGAACTAAATGTTGGATTTAGCAAAGTCGACATCCAAAACCATGAAGAAGAACTCAGACCAAAATAGAGCTTGGATTCTAGACACAAAGGAGTGCTCAGGGGCCCTATACGGGCACCTAGGCTACCTTAACCAACTTTAGTTTGCATGGTCAGAGCACCCGCGTCCCTTAAGGAGCACCTAGACCCCTCCAAAAAGTTTAGACTTGGAATTTTCTTATTTAACTAGACTTTGTTTTGAACACACAAGGTTGTGAACTTGCTAATCTACTTAAGTAGGGTATATAAGCTTAAGGAATTGGTATAGAATGATTTTTTAGGTTAAAGTATAAGAAAACAAGAAAAAACCTAAACTTTCCCATAGAAGGGTGCCCTAGCCCTTGATGCGGGCGCCCGGGTTCCCTATAGGGGTGCTTGGGGTGCTCTAGAATCTCAAACTAGGTTTTATTTGATGCATTTCTCTGTTCTAAGCGCCTTACTTTTGATATTTACTTCTCATTGTGTTGTAATAAACTTTAAGTGATAATTACGTGACTTTTGAGTTAAAAAGAGTTTAAACAATGTTATTGAAATGCAAATATCAAGTGATAGCATGTTAAATCAAAATGAGACTTTTGTATGGGCTATTATGATGATACTATTTGCTATATAGTTGCATGAGTTGATGATGTTAATTATTGTATGGTTGAATAAGGTGATAATGTTAATTATTACACGGTTTAATGAGATGGCTATATGGACATAATCATGTATCTGAGATTGATAAGTGAATAAGAGTAAATGTAAATGATATTGAGACACGGGGTTGGTGGGTATAAGAAATAGGAAGAGTATAGAGATTACCTTAGGGTTAAGAGACCTAAAACTCACATAGGGATTGGTGTTCATGCCAGTGGGTTAGTAGTCTACAACATGACGTGTGATGTGGCTAATCGTTGCCCTTAACGATGACATATATCAAGGCTAATTGTGGTTTTTTTAATGATGACGTATATTAAGGTTAATCGTGGCCTTCAACGATGACGTTAATTATGCCTACTCTCGTAAATAAAATGTGAATGGCAAATGGAGTAAGGATGATTCTAACATAAATAGTAGTTGAATGACAATGATGATTCTAACGTTGATCATGGCATGTGATTTACACGAGGTCTATTTTGATAGTAGAATTATGAATTTTATGTATAAGGACTTAAATTTTGTTTAATGATGCTTGTGTGTTTATATATGTTGAATTATAAATGTTAGTATTACCTTACATATTATATATGCTTTTATGATGCTTCATAGGCACAAGTGAGCTAGTGCTCACATCTCTACAGACTTTGTTGCAGGGTCAAACTTTAAAAATTAGGTGGGTACTTAGTGGAATTAGAAGTGCATAAACTGTTGCAGGCATTGCATCTTTAATTTACTTAAGTTAAATTTTCATTTGAAATTGTAATATTATTTTAATTTAGAGCTTTTTTATTCGATTAGGATGTAAAGGCCATAAGGCATATTTTTGTGTATTATGATTATTATGGGATTGTTGGAGCATGGTAGCCTGGCACTAGCCAAGACTTGGTTTATATTATGTTGTGTTCTTATCTCATGTGGATGTTGCTCTAGGGTTTTATTATATTGCTCTGATTAGGGGATGATTACTTAGCGCATGATATGTATGTCTTTTACTCACCTCTCGGCTCACGAAATTCGGGACATGACAGTTTGGTATTAGAGTCTAGGTCAAAATACCTAGGGACATGGGGAGTCTTGTATTTCATATTACATGTTTAAATGACATTTAATTAGACATAATTTTAAAAAAAATTAATGGTTTCTTTAAAATTTTAGATAAGAATGGAAAAGGGAGAATACAGTAACATTAAACCACAGCCAATGGTGGAAGACAATGTGTCTACTGATGATGATATTTTTATCAAAGTAGCAATTGAGTGTTTGAATGAATTACTTCCATAGAATGTGCCATGAGTGTGATAAAAATAACCCTTGTGTCATTAACCATAAGTTAGCCAGTGGTGCCTTATTATGGGATGCCTTATCAAGTTTCATATCCTAAACCTTACCCATACCAGTACACGGTGCCTAACAAGCCAATTACCCACCCCAATATGCATTTCCAGTAATGATAGTACACAATGTGTCCATGATCCTAGCTGTCCTACAAGCTAACCCAACAATGACCTCATATGCAATAGCAGCAGAGAACTAAGTAGTTAGAGCACTAGCACATAAGAATCCAGCACCCCCATCAATGGGATAGGTGAAAGTTCGAGTAGTGGGGAGGATCTACTAGGAGCTTGTGGCACTTGCTATAGGTTGGGCTATATATGCGCAGACTGCCCTAGCTGTTGTTACTTGAATTTTAGCTACTGTTACAGGAAGAGGCACACCCACGGTTATCGTCCCTTTCATTAAGGTCGGGATGTAAAAAGGGAAAAATTTTGAAAAAGGAAATTCCCTTGGTGGTAGTTAAAAAAGGGAAAAATTTTGAAAAGGAAATTCCCTTGGTGGTAGTTAGATTGGTCAAAGTTTGAATAAGCAGTGTTATATAGAGTTTTCTTTTAAAGTTTAGTTAGTAATATAGTTTTATGACTAATGCAATGTTGAAATTATTAATGTAATCGTAAGAGATAGAAGAATGATGTTGTTGTGTAATAATCATATGAATGTATAAAAGTATTAAATTAATATTATGTAAAATTATGTTATCTTTTAAGTTTAAAAATTTCAACTGAACTTTACTATTTTATTTACTATATTTTCTAGACAAAAATGCCACCATGAAAAACGAAAGCTAGAGGCCGTGGTAAAGGTCAAGGTAGAGGTAGAGGTAGAGGATGGGAAGATGCCTTGGTAGATTAAGAGATTAACGCACCTATTCAACAGGTACAAGACATGCACTTTAGTACAGTAGCTGAGGCACTGCCTAACATGCAACAAGAGGCCCCAAGAGAGGAGAAGGTAGCACCTGAGGTTCTAAGGCCTACAGCCATGGATACTAGGGCAATATTACTACAGTTGAGGGTGACTATGGCCGTAATAGTAGGAGGAGCCCGTACGGGCCCACAACCATCACTATAAACTGGTTTGAATATACTCGAGAGGTTTAGGAGGATGAAGCCTCCAACTTATGATGGGGTAGTCGACATAGACATGGTTGAGCAAATTCTGGATAAGTGTGAGAAGATATTAGTGGCGATGTAGGTTAATGACCGTTTGACTTGCTTTACTTTGACTACTTTACAGTTGGTGGGTGAGCATCAGCTTGGTGGACTAGCGTAAGGGATTCAGGAAGATCATTGGGCATCACTTAGGAGAGATTTAAAGAAAAGTTTAGGTATTAGTTCTTCCCACAATCTTTGACTGAGGAAAGAGATTTGAATGAGATAGTAAGAGTTTAAAGGCTCTACTTGTCGTTCCACAATGTGGATTTACAACCCAAGTGCAAGGTGATTCGAAGTAGCAATTTAAATTTCTAACGGTAAAAGTACTGGTCGTACCCACAGAGAGAGGAT
Source organism: Sideroxylon spinosum (assembly GCA_003260245.2). Taxonomy (NCBI): domain Eukaryota; kingdom Viridiplantae; phylum Streptophyta; class Magnoliopsida; order Ericales; family Sapotaceae; genus Sideroxylon; species Sideroxylon spinosum. Next base: position 15,159,926 of record QLOD02000010.1, on the reverse strand, counting down.
TTGTTACTCACAATTCTTCTTTTATTACTTAATAGGTGTCATACAATGAAAATTATAGAAAATCGGGTCAAATTTTGAAAATAAAACCTACCTAGGCATTTCGTCAAACACCTATGATTGTACTGTAAAAGGTATAATCATGAGCTTTAATTTGAGGATTTTTATGTAAATTCATACCATAAATGAATGGAAATACGAGTTTTCTTGCATTAATGAAGGTTTGGTGTGATTTGCAGGTATTTGAACAGAAAATGATAGAAATTAGACTAGAAAAGATCAACTTAGCAAAGTGGTTCGAACACATGTTTGAACCATATCTTGTTCGAACACTGGTTCTAACAACAGAAGGTGGTGCAAGAAAAAATAGGAGAAAAAGTTCTAAGGCAATCTTGTTCGAACCAATGTTCGAACCATACTTGGTTCGAACCATTGTTCGATCAACAGAAGGCATGCCAAAGTTCAGATGCTGAAATTTTTCTAAGTATCAGAAAAGTCGTTCGAACACATGTTCGAACCAACCTATATTTTCAGGACGTTTTGTAATTCTGTTATGTTTTGAGAGGGCAATTGAGTACTTTTGTTTTATATTATAAATAGGCAAGAGTAGGGTCATTTGAGAGAGCTTTTACATTACATACAATAAATTTAGGTTAGATTAGCGAGGTTTTAAAGGGTTTCTTCATATCCTCATTTAGGATTTTCAATTTCTTTTGTAATTTTCTACTTTTTTATAATCTCCATGTTCTAGAGTAGATCAAGGCAAAGGACTTTTGGATCCATGAAGATCTTTATGTATTTGGATCAACTGAGGTATAAATTGCAATTTAATTATGATCTCTACATGCTTAGATGTTTGATTGGTTGATTTTTCTTCAAATCCTTTGTTTGTATGCAATTTCTACCTTACCTTTTCATGCCATGTAGGTTGAGTACTTGTTAGAAATAGTATGCACCCTAGGTGTTTGATGAAATGTCTCAATGGGTGATTTACACAAAAACCTCTCATGTTCAAATGCTTTTCTAGACTTTGTATGCACACCAAGTGTTTGTATGCATAGTGCTTGTGTTGAGTGTGATTACTTGTTTGGTCTTTGTTAGAATACTTACATTCCTAGATCAATTATGCATGCTATGTATATTTGATGCTATGTTTCCTTATGCATTCTAACAATTGGACTTAATTTCTCTAAATCGATCCACCTTGTGATGGTTTGCCTAGACATGTTGGCCCTCCAAATTGATTCAATTGCATGATGATTGGATGGGTTAGTCTTAGTCCCTAGCCTCTTTAAATTCGTAGATTTTAGCTCATTTTCATTCACTTTGCATTAGATGTAATTGCCACCTCCTAAGTGTTTAACAAAATTCTTAAGTAGGTTTTATTTTCAAAATTCAAATCAAAATTTTATTCAGTTCTAATTTGTGACACCTATTAACTAAGAAAAGAAGAATTGTGAGTAACAAAGTCTCTCGTAGTGGATACGACCGGTATTTCACCCTAACAAATTTAAATTACTATATCGGACCACCTTGCACTTGGGGTGTAAATCCACATTATGGAATGACAAGCAATTTTGGCGCTGTTACCGGGGAGAGCAGTTGTTTGCGGACAATTCAGAGCTAGGATTGAATCGTCTCAAGCAATTAAGGATATTTTTTCCCATCTCTATTCTCTTGGTTAGTTGTTTTTCTTTCCTTTTGCATTATATGATATTACATATGCTTGCCATTTAGCTAGTTTGCATTGCATTTAGTTTAGTTTGCATATTTAGCTTAGTTTTTCTATTTTTATTTCTTTTATTTAACTTTTGCATTTTGATGATGAACATGGACTTCAATACATGCACATATGGTTCACCCAACACCACCCATCCACATGTTGGTTATCTAGAGGAGATTTATAACATACCTTTTGTTATAGAAACCACATACATGTTACCTTCATATTTTGGGCATGAGCATGAGGATCCCCGGGTCCATCTTGAGAATTTTGAGTCTACTTGTATGCATCGAACTAATGGTTGTTTGGATTACGATTTTATGTTTGATTTTTTCCTATGTCTTTACATGAAATGGCTTTAGATTGGTACTATGCAACTCATTCGCCTATGCAGTCTTGGGAGGATTTGTCAAATGAATTTTTCTTTCACTTTTACTCCATGTATGGGACATACATTCTCCAATTTTAATTAAAATCTTTTTATCAAAAAGAGGGTGAAATGTTCTATGAATGTTGGGAAAGGTTTAACAATATTTTACAATCCTACCCAAGCCATCATTTAGAGTTGGTGTGCATTTTGAGTTGTTTCTTTCATGGTTTATGTTCAGACACACTCCACACTCTTGATGAAATTTTTGATCTCACACCGGACATGGCATGGTACTATCTCAAGTCACTTTACGAGAACTTGAGACCTAGGGGAGATTTTGATCATATTATTGCATCGAGCACTTTTGAAACCACATCACATGCTGATTATACATGCTCGCATCTCACACCACTCATGCAGACTGAACATCATGATCATGAGACTTTATTTGCATATGATGTCCCACATTTAGAGTCTACCATAGAGTCTTGTTCTAACTTAGACACACTTCTTAAGGTTTTTCTAGAAACTTTTCCTCGTGACCTTGAACATTCATCAAGTAACACTCATTTTGAGGGTCTTGAGGGAACTAGTGACGTTGTTAAGGACACATTACCTAAGGTTACCACATTTGAGCCTACATATACTTACACTAATGGTCCTAGCCCCATATCACCCACATCTAAGGTTGATTGGTCTTTATTTGATGTCGATGATATACTTTTGGAGACCACTGATTTAGAGGATAGTGTAAGGGTAGAGTCGGTGACTCCAATTAGTTCAGACTCTCTTGACCATATACTTTCTTTCTCTTATACTGAGAGTCCAGTAGACATTACTCCAGTGTGTGG
>QLOD02000010.1:15109513-15128347 GCA_003260245.2 Sideroxylon spinosum | reverse complement strand
AAAGGTTTTTGCAAAAGATAATAAGCACATAGTCTTGCCAAACTTGTTAGGTAAAAGAACTTACAAAAGATGACAATCGATCAAGCTTGAAAGTTAGTTAGAAAGCAAAGAACTTTTCCAAAAGCCATGCCTCCTAGGAGATTTGTGGCTAAGCTTGTAACAAATTGCTACATTGCCATTTGCTAGCTTGCATCTCTTATTTCGCATGGTTCGATCCTGATCCGACTTTCAATACATGATTTATTTGAACCACGATATTCATAATAGAGTTTTCTATATGAATTGTGAAAAAACTTGGGGACCCATAGTGTTTGTTCAGTACTTAAAAAGCACAACACAAAAAGGGGTAGTTGTTGACACCTTATTTTTGCCCAGTAATTTTTGTATTTTTAAAATACATTCTCACAACCAAATGTCATTGTAAATATTCAATCCTACCTCTAGAATATTTTTCACAATTTTCCTTGAGCTTTAGACATGGAAATTAGCCCAGATTCAATACCGAAAATTACTTAGGTCAAAAATGACCATTTTGCCCCTAGATTCAGAACAGATTTAAATTGAGCCCCCAAATGAGATCGAAACTTTTTAGGAACTCATGAAAGTATTCCAGTATGGAAATTCAACATTTTTCCATCAAAGAAGTGACCAAATTCAAGTTTTAGAGGTCAATGTACGTCGAAAGTCCATTTTAGAGACTATCGACAGACCCACACTCCAATATTCATCGGAATGGTCAAATCCAATCCAAAAAATGTGAAAAGCTCTAGAATATACAAAAACATGTGAGGGGAATCTGAGTTTTCATTTGGAATGTGCAAAAAGCACCATCAAAGGCTGTTTTGGCATGAAATGTCCAAACCTATGCTTACCGGTAAAATTGCAATGACCAAGCCACAAACATTATTGAGACCCTCAAATCAAGTTATAAGACTTTCAAATTGCACAAAAATGATCAAGACAAGTCCATTTAGGTAAAGGTATGGCTAAGCCAAATCAATTTGAATTTTGGGAACTTCTAGTGAAGTCCTAACTCAAATTTTTGTTAGTAATTTACAAGTTCCTAAAGTGATCTAAGAGTCATTCCAAGGACATCTTTGTAATCCTTATACTTGATTTTTGTGGATAAGGTCCTCCAAAGTATACCTACAAAGGTTACGGAGAAGTTTTGGTACCCTCTATCCATTTTAGTCTATTTTGGCATAATAATTTTTGAATGAGCATAACTCAATTCCAGAAAACCCTTTTTAAGTGTGGTGTTCACCTAATTGGTATAAATTACTCCAAAAAGTACCTAGGAGGTCTCAGAATCTCTCAAAAACTATATCAGAAGTCTTAAAATGGTCCGAACGTTCCCGGGTGAACTCTAAACTTCGCAAAACATGGCTTGAGCCAACAGCTCAAGACAGTTCGGTCAACTTTTCCTTCATCTAGCCAAAAAGCTTCAAATATGGCACCATGGAAAACTTTTTTGCTTTCTTCGATTTATAAACTTGTTTATTAACTTGGTTTTGTAAACTATTTTGATTAATTAGTAATTCAAGCCTATTTATTTACTTTGTTTTGTAAATTTGTTTGGCTAACATGTTATTTGAACTAGTTTTCCCATTAGGTTAGCAAAGGAGTTTACTAAGTAAGTTTAACAAAACTTGTCAACATTTCAAGTGTGTTTGATTTCGAGGTTATTCAAAGATGTTTGATGTTTTGTTTTGCAAATCTTTTTTTTTATTTTTGTAACTTAAACCTTTTTGCCCATTGTGTTTAGTAAACAAACTTGTAAACCTTGTTTTGCAAAATACTTTGGTTTCATTATCTTTCAAAATAGTTTGATTGTTGGGTTATACAAATGTTTTTGCCTAACTCCTCATTCAAATCGTTTGGCACCACAAATTCCTATAAATAGGCACCTCCACCTCTTCCATTTTCATCAGAAAAACCGCTCCTCTGTTCTCCTTTAGCTAACAGTATGGTGTCCTCCTCAGGATGCCTAAGGATGTTTGAAGTCTATTAAGGTTTTCTCCTTTCTAAAGTCTCAAAGTTCAGTCTAAAGTTTCTCTCTTCAAATTATTTTCTCACACTTTCTTTGTTCAAGAATCATAAGTAGCTCTTTATCTTAAATTTGATCACCTTTTTTAAATATAACACTTTAGGTTACTTTGACGCTTCTTCTTGAGTTGGGTTGATTTTTCTGGATGAGATGATGACTTAAGATGATGACGGATGCCCCTGACGGACTGGGTGCATGCTACTAGTCCTAGATTTTATTATTTTTGAAAAGTAATACCAAGAATAGCTTGCTGAAAATTAAAAAACAAGCCTAACAATGACATATAAAATTCTTTATGAACTTCCAATGGCATATATAAAATAATCAGCCATAGATAAATGACAAACACACCTCTTGGAATCTTGTAAGTTGCTGTATTTTTCAAACTGAAGTCACCAATCACCTCCTAGAAGATGCGGAATTACTTTAGGTCTTTGACTCGATGATTGGATACTTTTTCAATGCATATAAAGCTTGTGGGAGCTTTATAATCTGGTTTCTCTTTCTTTAGTGGCTGAATAGGGTTTTAGGGAAGAAGAGGAAGCTGTTTATGTTGTTTAGAACCCTAATGGTAACTTGTTGGGTTAGAAGTCCAAGATAAAATCAAACTGCTTCCAATCCTTATCATATACTAATTAAAACTCTCGCTATCTTATCCCAAATGCTAACCCTCTTCCTTATCCTTTATTATCTAACATTATCCTCTTAATGATATTCCATTAAAACAAGAAAAAAAAATTATCTCCAGACATTAAAAAGACTAATATGGAAATTCTAAAATAAGCAATTGCTAAAAATAGCACCACTTAATTTAGAAAGTATAAGGTCAAAAATAGAAACCATACATATAAAGGTATCCAACTAGAGAAGGGAGAAGGGACCAAAAGACACAATTGCCCATGGCTCCGAACATGACCAAAAGCCCTTACCTTTTCCCAGCGACATTATGACCATTTTAACCTCAATCCATTCCACTAAAGGATTAGGGTTACATTCCAAATGGTAATTACTATATCTATAGAAGCTTGTCGCATGAATGTGACCCTTGTCTTAACCAACTAAGTGAAATTACCAAAATGCCCCTCTATGTAACACTCATACTTAAGGCCGCTTATAAGTGTACTGTCATCCCCTTAACTATATCTAAACTTTGGAACACCTTGTCTACAATCTAATCATCCTCTGGCCACCTCCTACTTGATCTAGGAATCACCCATAAGTAAAATGACCGAAATATGCCTGGAAGGTATTTCACTAAGCGCTTAGGTTTGGATGATTAATCTAACAATCCCAAGGGGGCGATTACTCCATCCTTAGATGGTATAGATTCTATATTACATATGAATGTCCTAACTAATCAAAACTTGGTACCCAACACACGGAACTGTTGATCCTATGATAGGATCTCACTCATAGTGATATTTTCTCTCAATGTGTTTCTCTTTCTTGGGATTTCTTGGCTCTTTACATTGTGTCGTAGCACCACTGTTGTCACAATACATGACTATGGGCTTCTGTGTAGAAGGCAAGGTCTTCAAGCACATAATCCTTCGTTCTTCGAAGATACTTGAATATATGCTTGACCACAACCCAATGTGCCGGTCCAGGGTTTGACTAATATCTTCCAACCATGCCTATGGCATAGCAAAATCTAGCTTGGTACATAACGTAGCATACATGAGGCTTTCAATGGCCGAAGCATATGGTACCCTCTTCATACTTTCTATCTTTTCAGATGTCTTAGGACATTCATTCTTAAATAGAGTAATTTCCCTTCTTGGAATTATGCATACTATATTTGACCAAAATCTTCTCAATATGTGAAGCTTGTGATAGTGCAAGCTTCTTGTTCTTGCGATCTCACAAAAGCTTGACCCCAAGCACATAACTTGCGTTACCCAAGACCTTCATATGAAATTGAGTAGATAGCCAAACCTTTATGGATGATAACACTCCTACATCATTACCAATGAGTAGGATATCATCCACATACAGAATTTAGAAAGCCACAACATGACCATTACCCTTTTTGTATACACATGAGTCATTGATGTCTTAATCAAAACCAAAAGATTTGATTGCTTGATCAAACTTGAAGTTCCATACTCTTGATGCCTGCTTAAGTTCATAAATGGACCCCTTAAGTTTACAAACCATGTGTTCTTAGCCTTTGGCAATGTATCCGTCAGGTTGGGGCATACATATGTCTTCGTCAAGATCACCATTCAAGACTGCTATCTTGACGTCCATTTGCCATGTCTCGTAGTCTTAATGACATGCAATGGCGAGAAATTTCCTGATGGATTTAAGCATGGCTATTGGCGAGAAGGTCTCCTCATAATCGATACCTTCTTTCTGAGTGTGTCCCTTCGCAACCAGCCTTGCTTTGAAGGTTTCAACCTTCCCATCAACTTCTTTTTTCTCTTGTAGACCCACTTGCACCCTATGGCTTTGATCCCTTCAGGTGTAACTAAAAGATCCCACACCTTATTAGAGTGCATAGACTCTATCTCAAAATCCATTGCTTTATGCCAATGGTCGGCATCTATATAAGACACTACTCCATCATATCTAGTAGGATCAACAATTTGATCCTTTGGAGAAGTTTAGAAAGATTCTCCACAGTATCTATCAGGCTATCGGGATGTTCTCCCACTACGATGAAGCTCCGATGTGTTAGAAGTAATATGCTTTTCTTTCTCATTTATAACGGGTACAAGTGTGTAAGGAGTTTTAGAAAAAAAATCTTCTCTAGAGTTCCTCCAAAACCTAGCATCTGTTGGATCATACTGTCATTCTTTAAGTATCTAGCATAAGTTCTTATAATCACATTTTACTCCTTAGAGTGATCAAACACATATTCAAACCATACCTTGTTTGAACCTATGTCAGAACGACAGAAGAAAAGATTCTAAGGAGAGTTTGTTCGAGTAGATGTTTGAACCACAATTAGTTGAAACCAGTGTTCTAACAACAGAATGGCAAAAACATTTTGAAGCAAAAAAAAATTCTAAATGCGAAGACTTGGTTCGAACACTAGTTCAAATAAGCACTTGTTCTAATGTGCATTCAATCAATAGTAGAGGGAACAAAGCTCAAGTGAGAAAAAAAATTTAAGTGTGGAATAATGGTTCGAACCATAGCTCGTTCGAAAAAGTGTTCAAAAAACAGTAGGTGTGCCAAGGTCCACATGAATCAAATTGTCTAAGTCTTTGAAATTTGTTCAAACCTTTGTTTGAACTAGATTCCTGTTTGAGCATCTGTTTAAACTAACCTGCATTTTAGGAACTTTGTAATTCTATTATGATTTGAAAGGGTAATTGGGTGCTTTTTATTTACTCTATAAATATGTAAGAGGAAAGTCGTTTCGATGTTCAAACAAAAGAGCTATGATCTTGCATGGTGATGGGGAAGTGGAAACTGAAAGTGATAACGACGATAATCAAATGTCGAGGATGCTCAGATGATGTACAGTATCCAATTGAGGGCAAAACATTTGTAGCTAGGTGTGCATTGAGTATTCAAATCAAGAAGGATGAGTTGGAACAGCAAAGGGAAAATATATTTCATACTAGAGGCCACATCAATAATAAGGTATGTACTTTGATTATCGATTGGGGCAGTTGCACCAATCTAGCTAACACTACGTTAATTGAAAAATTAAACTTGCCTACTTTAAAACACCCCTAGCCATATAAAGCTGCAATAGTTGAATGAGTGCAAGAAATAAGGGTAAATAAGCAAGTGCTAGTTTCTTTTACAGTTGGGAAGTATAATGATGAAGTACTTTGTGATGTTGTTCCCATGCATGCAAGTTACGTACTATTCGGTAGACTTTGGCAGTTTGATAGGAAGGTCATTCCTGATGGGTTCAGGAATAAGTACTCCTTTGTAAAAGATAACAAATCATTACCCGTGCACCATCAACCCAAAGCAAGTATATGTGTCTAATTGAAGTTAAAAAGATAGAGTGGGTGAGGCTAAGAGTGCAAAAAAGAAAAAGAGTGAGAATAAAAATGCAAGAGATGTTGAAAGTGCCAAAAAAAATGAGAGAAAAACAGAGAAGCAAATGAGAGAAAGATAGAGAAGCAAGTGAGCTTTTATGCCAAAGAGAGTGATGCCAAGAGTGCATTTTATTCTAACCAGCCAATGTTTGTACTTTTGTACAAAGATGCATGTTTTAATAATAATGATCTTGACAAATCTTTGTCTAGTGTTATTTCTTTGTCACATGGATATGCAAATGTATTGCCTGATGATATTCCTAATGGGTCACCGCTAAGTAGAGGGATAGAACATCAAATTGATTTAATGCCTGAAGATACAATTCTCAACCGACCAACTTATAGGAGTAATCCAAATGAGACAAATGAGTTTCAAATTCAAGTTGAGGAGCTGCTGACTAAGGGCTATGTGAGGGACGGCTCAAGTCCATGCGTAGTTCCAATGCTATTTGTGTCTAAGAAGAATGGATCTTGGAGGATGTGTGTTGATTGTAGAGTTGTTGACAATATTATGGTAAAGTATAGACATCCAATTCCTATGCTAGATGACATGTTAGATGAGTTGCACGGATCATGTATCTTTACAAAAATTGATTTGAGAAGTAGATATCATCAAATTAGGGTGAAAAAGGGAGATGAATGGAAAACAGCCTTTAAGACTAAATATGGGCTATATAAGTGGTTGGTTATGCCAATTACTCTCACTAACGCACCGAATATATTTATGAGATTGATGAATCATGTATTGCGTGCATTTATAGGCAGATTTGTTGTAATCTATTTTGATAATATCTTGATGTACAGTAAAAACTTAGATGAGCATATTAACCATTTGTGTTGTGTGCTTGATGATTTAGGGAATGAAAAATTGTATGCCAATTTAAAAAAATATATTTTTTGCATGGATAAAGTGGTGTTTCTTAGCTATGTTGTTAGTGCAAAAAGGTATAGAGGTGGATGAACAAGAGGTAAAGGCTATTAAAGAATGGACGTTTTGTTAAGGATTTCAGTGTACTAGTGCACTACTCATTAAAATTGTTAAAAATTTTGTTGGTTTTAGATAAGGTAGTGAGTAAGAGAATGCGTTTAATTTGATTAAAGAAAAATTATGTTTAGGACCTTTGCTAGCATTACCTAACTTTAGAAAACATTTGAGATCGAGTGTGATGCCTTAGGAATAGGTATTGAAGCTGTTTTGATGTACGAGAAGCAGAGAATAGCCTTTTTTAGTGAAAAGCTAAATGGGACAGCCTTGAACTACCAAACATATGACAAGGAGCTTTATGCATCAGTTAGAGCATTTAATACTTGGTAGCATTACTTGTGGTTGAAAGAATTCGTTATCCATATGGACCATAAGTCCTTGAAGCTTTGAAAGGACAAGGTAATCTACATAGAAGACATGCCAAATGGATAGAATTCATTGAGACTTTTCCATATGTTATCAAGTAGAAGCAAGGTAAGGAAAATATTATAGCTAATGCTCTATCAAGAAGGTATGTCCTTCTTACTACTTTCAATGCAAGCTTATTGGATTTTGAGTATATTAAAGACTTATATGCCAATGATAATGACTTTGTTAGTGTACGAGGCACGTGAGAAGACAACCTTTGAGAAATTTTATAGGCTTGATGGGTACTTAATTAGAGATAATAAACTTTCTGTACCAAATAGTTTCATGCATGAGCTGCTTGTGCGTGAAGCAAATGGGAAGGTTTAACATGCCATTTTAGAGATTTTTTTTGTTTTACTGACGTTTTATTCACTTTTTATGGAAATACTGTTAAAAGAAAACAAAATCGAAATGTGCTATTAATGAAAAATCATGATTTAGGATCGCGATTGTTGGGAACCGATTAACAATAAATCGTCATTTCAAACCGCGGTTCAATACTCAAAACGCGATAACCATATACTGCCATTTCAAACCGTGGTTCTTTACAACATCCAAAAATGTCCCTGGTACTTGGATATCGAACCAAAACATCCAAAAACAAACAAAACAAAACACCACCAAAGAAAAGCTTGAAGTTTTTCTGTCCTCGTGAATAAAATCAGATAAATGTCCCTGGGAGATCGCCGAAATCGGTCAAATTCGTCGGAAACTTGCCAGACAAGTAAGGCAAAAAGAAATCACTCTGGTTCTTGAGAATGAGTTCAGTATTTATAGAGTGTTGACGGTGAGACACTAAAATCTAGACTCAAGTCTTCAACGACTTGAAATGTGAGCTATAACTAAAGAATCGTGCCGGTAAGAGACATAACTGAAGATGGTAAAAGACTTGAAACTCCGACGAACGGCAGAGAAAGAGAAGGGAGAGTGAGGGAGTTGAGGTAGATGAAAGGAAGGGCTTTCGAAAGAATTTGTAGTGTATATTTATATACTTTATGAAAACCAAATAATTATTATAATATAAATATTTACAATTTTATAAATTGACAACTAATTTCCAACCATACTAAACGAGGGAGTAGTTATATTAAACTTTAGGATGAGGTCACTATTTAACCATGGTTGAAAATGAAATTTTGGGTCATTTTCTTTCATTTTTCCATTGTGCGTGGGCTCTTTATCGCTATAGGTTTTCTTTCTGACTTTCCTTGGTAATGTTAAAACTACGAGAATGAAAGAAAGACGAAGTGTTAAAAATATGACCCCAAAAAATAAAAATAAAAATTTGAACATCTATATTGTCTTTGCATAGTATAAAAGTATGAATTTTTGAAAAACATTTTTCTGGATGAAAATGTACTCATAAAAATCATAAATACTTAAAAATATAATTAAATACATAATTGATAAAAATCCTAAATGCCTAAAAAAATAATTAACTACATAAATTTTATGGCCATTTTTTAAGATAAAATGTCCTCATAAAAATCATAAATGTCTAAAACAAATCCAATGATTTAATAAGTAATTTTTTTACTATTTTATTATTATATAAAAATACTTATTTTTAAAAATTATTTTTTAATCTATGAAAGTATTTTTGTGCTCATAAAGATTATACAAAACCTATAACCTTATAATTTAATACATAATTTTTTTGATTAAAAAATTTGCATAAAAACTATAAATACTTAAGAATTTCAATAATATAAAAAAGTATGAATCTTTTAGAAAAACATCTTGGAAACAAATATCCCCATAAAAACCATAAATACCTAAAAAAATAATTCTATTATTTAAAACATAGTTTGTTTTGCCAAAACAGAAGCATAAATTCTTGAAAAATATTTCTAGGTAAAAATATCTTCATAAAAATCACAAATACCTAAACAATTTTCTGTAATTTGATACATAATTATTTTTGACCAAAATATATCTTCATAAAAATTATAAATACCTAAAAAATCTATGGTTTAATACATAAATATTTTTGACTCAAAATTTCCCCATAAAAATCACAAATACCTAAGAATAATACATTAAAAAAAAAATTTCGATCAAAAATCTCCTCATAAAAATCATTATACTTCTAAAAATCATAAGTGTTTGTTAATATAACAACTCCCTCGTTTAGTATGGTTGGATATTAGCTGTCAATTTATAAAATTATAAATATTTATTTTATAATAATTATTTGTTTTTTATAAAGTGTATAAATATACACTACAAACTCCTTCGAAAGCCCTTCCCTTCATCTACCTCAACTCTCCTACTCTCCCTTCTCTTTCTCTGTCGTTCATCGGAATTTCAACTCTTTTATAATCTCCGGTTATGTCTCTTACCGGCGCGATTCTTTAGTTGTAGCTAACATTTCAAGTCGTTGAAGACTTGAGTCTAAATTTCAGTATCTCACCATCAACACTTTGCTAATACTGAACTCATTCTCAAGAACCAAAGTAATTTCTTTTTGCCTTACTTCTCTGGCGAGTTTCCGATGAATTTGACCCATTCCGATGATCTCTCGAGGACATTTATCTGATTTCATTCACGAGGATAGAAAAGCTCTGGTGTTTTGTTTTAGATGTTTTTAGATGTTTTGGTTCAATCTCGACGTAGCAGGGACGTTTTTTGATGTTATATAAAACTGCGGTTTGAAATGGCGGTTTACGATTACCGCGTTTTGAGTATAGAACCACGGTTTGAAATGGCGATTTATGGTTAATCGGTTCCCAACAATTGCAATCCCAAATCGCGATTTTTCATTAACAGTACGTTCTGATTTTGTTTTTCTTTTGACAGTATTTCCATAAAAAGTGGATAAAATGTCAGCAAAACAAAAAAAAATCTCGCCATTTTAGCATGAGGAAGACTTTAGAAGTATTGCATGAACATTAGGCCTAAGATGAAACATGATGTAAAGAGAATGTGTGACCATTGTATCACATGTAGGCAGGCAAAACCTAAGGTCTTATCGCATGGGTTATATACTCCTTTGCTTGTACCTAGTGAACCCCGAGTAGATATTTCCATAAACTTTGTTTTAGGTTCACCTAGGTCAAAAACATAGTAGAGATTCAATTTTGTGGTTATGGATAGGTTTTTCTAAAATGGCACATTTCATACCTTGTCATGGAACCGATGATGCAACCAATTTGCTGATTTGTTCTTTAGAGAGACAGTACAACTCAACGGTGTTCCTTCAAGATGTTAAGTTTCCCAATTACTTTTACATGGTATTGTGGAGAAAGTTGGGAACTAAATTGTTATTTTTAACTATTTGTCATCCACAAACAAATAGACAAAAAAAAAAAAAAAAAAACCTTAACTACCTTATTGCGTACTGTCATTGCAAAAGAACTCGAAAAAATGGGAGGAGTATTTATTGTTTATTGAGTAGAGATATAATTGGAGTGTGCGTTCTAGTACTGATCATTCACTCAATATTGGAAATTGTTTACGGGTATAATCCACTAACTCTTCTAGATTTGTTGCTTTTACCTATTGATGCAAGGGCTAGTCTTAATAGAAAAAAGAAAGCTGAAATGGGGAAGAAACTCTGAATAAGTGTCCAGCTGCACATAGAAAAGAAAATAAACAATATGCATCTAAAGTCAACAAAGGTCGCAAGCATGTTATCTTTGAACCTGGTAATCGAGCTTATGTGCATATGAGGAAGAAAAGAATTCTAGCCCAAAGGCGATCCAAGTTGAAACCTGTAAGGGATGGTCCATTCTAAGTCCTTGAACGGAATAACGACAAAGCATATAAGTTGGATCTTCCAAGTGACTATAATGTTAGTACTACAATTAATGTTTCTAATCTTTCTTCATTTGATAAAGGTGACAATTCAAGGCCGAATCTTTTTGAGGAGAGGGGGAATGATGTGAATCAACAAGCAATATCGAGGGATCCATTGCCTGTGCCGGTTAAACCACTTACAAGGGCTAGAACTAAGAGAATCAAAGAGACATTAATTGAGCTAATTCATAACATTTGGGCCGAACAAGTTTCAACGAATTCTTCTTAGGTGGTGTCAAGAATAAAATTGTACATAAAAGAGGATCAAGCATTAATTCAAGTGATCCAAGCAAGAGATGGAGCCATTTAGTAAGTGACATGGGGTGGATATACAAGGTCTATGCAAATCGGGCTTTACACAAATTAGGTTTCGTTAAATATATGTCATAGGTTTTGTTTAAATTATTTATATTTACTGGACATTGATTAAGTTGATGCCTAGTTTTGGACTTTAATTAAATTAAGATTTGTCTAAATTAGGGTTTCTTTATGTAAGTTATATATAACATGAAATACATCTTTTGCAGTAGATTGATTTTTACATTTTATGAGATAGAAAAAGCTTTCTATTCGACTCTTCATTGAACTTTCAAAACTTACTAAAAATTTCATATTTGTGACCTTCAAACCATATACCTTCAGTTCTTGATTTTAACTGTCATTGGATTGGAATTCTTGATCTGATTTTGGCCTTGTTGGGTTAAGTATTCCAATTTTTTATTATAAGTTCTAGGGTTCATCCTTAGGACCGCATCAAATAGCCTTGTCTGCTCTAAGGCAATGTATCAATCAAAGAAATATTCATATCAGTCTCATCCCATGAAATCAATACGATATTATTATATTTTATACTATCCACAATGTAGACAATAGATCTTAGTCAAATATTAATCAGGCACCTAAAAGATAAAATACAGTACTTTGCAATTTCAATTGCTTACTTCAAATGAATCACAAGTAAATATGCTGTCCAAATCACTCAATGCATACCATCACTTCTAAAATCATTCTCAGATCCTCCAGAGAAGTCTTGGAGGAAATTTGAATGTATATTGTAAGACTGATGGGCAGTCATTTACTATAATTGTCTCGAGGATGGGCTTGGAGAAGTAGGAGGCTTCAAGTCCTCGTATCTGTTCATGGGAAGTGAAAGAGATAAATATGACACTTAGGAAGTGTTGACGTTGTGTTTGTGAAATAAAAATATGTGACACGAATGGAAGGGCGAATATAGTTTATAATGATGAATTGAGTGATTTTCAACTTGAATCGAGAGTGGGCATAATACATAAATGATTGGCTTAAATGGATTTGAAAAAATGTTAAAAGTTGAAAAGCTTAACATTGATGGTTCAAGTCGTAAAAAAATCACAACGAAATACTTCATCTTCCTTATATTTTTGTAAAGTTCAGTCTCGAATCCATTCATTTAAAACACACGTTTATATGATTTTGGATCTGAGTCTGGAGGTAGATCTGCATGAGAACATCATAGCTCAATGTTCAATGGATCTCTAAGGGGAACCCGTAGGAGATCCTAGTATTGATGTTTCCATCATGAAATAAATTTTTACCCTTCTTCACGAGACAATAAACATAGGTAAAAGAAATAGAATTAGAGAACTACTAATTAACTTACACCGTAAAGGGTGAAAGTGGATTTTGCTTTGGTTTGACAAGATGTTCATCGCTTAGCTTATTTTCAGGAAAATGTTGAGCAGTGCTGTTCACCAACATGGCAGCCATCTGAGATCCACCACTCAATGAAGAAGATAACAAGAGTGGGCCATTCGGTGGGTTAGGAGATGGAGACGCAGGAGGCTTTAGGTCATCATATCTGAGACACATAAAGTGACCGAAAGCAGTAGCTAATCATTAAAACAAGGGAGGATGCAACAATTATTTGCAAAACCGCATAATTGATGCCACACATCAAAACCCAACCACTTATCAACAAGAATTTGTTAAGACTAGCAGAGATGTAGACATTGTGGAGATTGTACCAAAAAAACAAAAAATTAAGGAATGCAGCAAATTGATGAAGATAATGGAAAAACAAAATAATAGATAAACATGGGATGTGCAGTAGTAATACAAGCAGTGCAACAACGTGCATGGGGAAATTCTAAATTTTAAGCCAGAACTGTGACTGTTCAATGTGCATGGGGAAGTCTAAATCTTAAGCCAAAATTGTAATTGATAAAGTGCAAGATGAAAATCCCAATTTGCTATCTCATTTGATGTATCATATTGCTACGAGTGGCTACCTCGAGTGGAAAGGCTCCCCACAAAACTAAAGGGCATGGACTCGAGTCATCACAAATCCAGTAATAAATAATATTTGATTAAAACAATATATGTACTAAAATTTAAGGAAGAAACCATTTTCACCAGTTTCATTCACCGTGCAAAGAAGCACATTCAGTTTTTCACCAAGAATACCAAAGTCAACCTCATACTTTGTACCCAATCCAAGATATGGTTCTTGTAACATTTGGTGTGTCACTAATTCACTAACGCAGGTACTTTTGATTGTTTCATTGTTTTAAGAATACAATGAGCAATCATTTCTTAGAATAAGAAAAAGGATTCTCCTATCAATTGCAAAGTGGAGACAGAATATATGGTACCTTACCTACAGAAGGATAGAAAAACTACAATAACTTTTGTGGCTCAATTCCATTTCATGGTTTACTGTTAAGTAGGATTTACATGAGAGAGGGAAAAAAAAAAAAAAAAAAAGGTTTCCTTAGAGAAGAAAAGAGGATATCCCAATGGAAAAGGAATTCCCACGCAGGCCTTTAGTCCTGGGTTTGAATCCCTTTCCCTCTCCCAATTTTAGCATCCAGTATACCAAATTTAAATAAAGTGCTTTGGCATGCATTTAGAATTAGCAAGATTCCAAGCAATATAGGAAATAGCTCTAATTGATTAGTAGAATCCTTTTGATATTATAGTCTTTTACTTGATAGTGATGGTTGGTGCAGCAGCTGCAAAGGGTTCAGCTACTTGAATGTGCACTACATTTCCTAAAATAAAGAGGCAATAAAATTGAGAATCAGTATCAAAAGTTAAAATGGTGACCATGTGGGAAAAAACAGGAGTCATCTAAACTTACACATAGTAGGGTGATTGGTAAGAAGTGAAATCTCGGAAAGGATCAATCTGAACAACACCAATTGTATTCTCCACAAATAGCATTGCCACTAGTAATATGTAATACAACTTCAGATGGATTTGAGGCACTTAAAGGTATTTCTCATTGACCACTTGTGGTTGGACTTGGGGAGCTAGGGGGTTTCAAATTGTCATCTGTCGAGATAATTAAATCATCCGTTTACATAATTGTTTCTCTTACATTGAGTTTAAATACAGAAGGAATTGGCATAAACAGTACAAGGAGAAAAGGTTTTTGCAATCTGCACTTCGGCTGCAGCCTATTTCAATTCAGCAATACAAGCAGTTGTCATGTAGGGCGATAGAAAATAAAGCAAAGATAGAGAAATTAAGTAAGAGAGAAATAGAGAGAGAAGAAAAAAGAAGAAGAGGGGGAGGGAGAACAAGCCACTAAGCTTCAATAATTCAATTTTTCCTAGCCCTTAAAAATGTCTCTAACCTTACAATTAAGCCTTTACATAGGAATTGCAATCAACTTATAAGGAAATCAAATCAAATCACATAAAAAACTAGTCCTAATAATAATTCTGTTCAAAATGAAATCTTCCCTAAATCAAATAAAATAAAATCTTAAAGATAAGCTAAAATTTAAACCTAATGATATGGAATAAAATAAAACCCTCATAATATAAAATAAAATAATTATTTAATATTTTGCTTCCATTTCCGCATAATTCGCCACCGCTTAGAAAAACTTGACTCCGTCAAACTGAAAATTTGCATACTTCTTCAATCTTTTTCAATTGTCAGACCACGAACAAAGCAAACGTTCAACCTGTTTCCAAAGTTCATGGATATACGTGAGGGAAGACCAAACCCTAGTGTCTTCATCAAGTCTCCCAGGATAGAAGTATCACGATTTAGAAAACAAAAATTGTAGGTGTTGGAAGAAAACAAAAAATGGACCAAATTATAAGAGAGGTTTAGGTGTAGGGAAGACAAAATCCAAAAAAGCATAATAGATTTTAAGCATACTATTCAACCCGATAATACCCAACAGGTACCTCAGTAACGTCACTGGAAATTACTAGAAATATTTGCCTCATCAAAGGAAATGACTTCAAATAGGCGCAACGATTTCATCAAGTGGTTTGCTCATGATGTGATCATCAACCTTTTCATCTGACAAATAAAAATTGTCAAGATTAAGCCCATAAAACAACTCTTCAAGTTGATCATCATCAAACTTTTTCTTCACTTCAAGGTGGTCATTAACAAACTCATTCCGGTTATCAATGACCTTGGGAATATCTGTGATGGCACTCAATGGAGGAGGAGTTGAAAATGGACGAGCTAAAACTATATTCCGCTTCAAATTTGATACTTGAGTTGAATATTGGCGTGTCTCAAACACGTCCATCCTATCAGCTAACTGGCAAAACTTGTGCACACGAATGGTAAGTCCTTGAATTACCTTTGTGAAGGAGTTTTGAAAAATATTCTAAAGTGTCCTAGACGTTCCTTGAAGTGTCACTGGAGCTTCACAAGTAGGTCGCCGGAGCAATGCCAGAAATTTTTGGGTTCATCGGAGGAAGGCAATACCGTATCGCCGCAGTTGGATACTATTAGAAATACACGGAAGTTTACTCGAAAACCTTGAGGCATGTAGGGTGCGTGCAGCTGCGGCTAGGGTTACTGCTTGGGTTTTGCAAAGGGGAGGGTTGGTTTTGCAAGATGATTGCAAATAGGGTATTGGGCCTCGCAATGTGTGATGAAGATGTCGGTGAGGGCGACTGACGAGTTGGTGGATGGTCAGGTTTTCGTCGGCAAAGTTTTTGGCGTTTCGTGAACAATGGCCAATGATTGATTTAGGCTTTGGGTTGTTCAACAATGCTGGAGCTTGAGAAACTTTGTAGGATCCTTTGCTCTGATACCAAAGTTGATATAGGACGATAGAGAATAAAGCAAAGAGAGAGAAATTAAGCAAGAGAGATAGAGAGAGAAGAAGAGGGGGAGGGAGAACAAGCCACGGAGGCGTCAATAACTTAATTTTTCATCTCCCTCAAAAAATGTCCCCAACCCTTACAATTAAGCCTTTATATAGGTATGGAAATCAACTATACAAGGAAATCAAATCGAATCAAAATCAAATGAAATAAAAATCTACTCCTAATAATAATCCTATTCAAAGTGAAATTTATGGAAAACAGAGACTGTGTTACTGTATGAATATGAACATATAAGCCACTATTACCCTCTATATAAAATACCAAAAAGGAAACAAATCTCCTAAATAAAAGCTAAGAAATCTGCCTAATATACAATCAATCCTGCTGATTTATACAATAAATCCTACTAAGTACTCCATAAAAATAAATTGGGATTTTAACACACCCCCTCAAGTTGGATCGTAAATACTGACCATATCCAACTTGCAAATGAAATCATTGAAAGTTTGCTGAGGCAGCCCTTTGATAAAGATATCTGCAGTTTGCTCTTTTGTAGGAACATAGGTCATACAAATGATTCCATCTTCAACCTTTTACTTGATAAAGTGTCTGTCCACTTCTACATGTTTTGTCTGGTCATGTTGAACTAGATTGAGAGAAATATTGATGGCTACTTTGTTATCACACTAGAGCTTGATTGGAAATTTTAATGTCACATGTAGTTCTTCCAATAGCTTTCTTAGCCACAATCCTTCACACATCCCTTGTGCAACCGCTCTAAACTTGGCTTCAGCACTACTTCTGGCTAGAACTTGTGTTTCTTACTTCTCCACATTACCAAGTTTTCCCATACACAGCAATATCCAGTAGTGAACCTTCTATCTTCTTTTGAACCTGCCCAATCTGCATCTATGAAGACTTCTACTTCTTTACTTTCACTTTTTTTGAAGAATAGTCCTTTGCCCGGGAAACCTTTGAAGTATCTGAGAATCTTGTATGCAGCTTCTAGATGAGTTTCTTTCGGTGCATGCACGTGTTGGCTCACCAGACTCACCACAAAAGCAATGTCAGGTTTAGTGTGTGATTAGTTAAATCGGCTTGCCTACTAGTCTCTAATATCTGTCTTTTTCAACTAGGCTCCTAACATCTTCTGAATTTTTTCCTGCTTCTATCGATGTGCCACTTGGTTTACACCCAAGCATGTCGACTTCAGTCAGAACGTCAAGAACACAGAGAGACAGAAATACCCCTTCTCGATCTAGCGACCTCCATTCCCAATAAGCATCGCATTTGTCTAGGTCATTTACTTTGAACTTAGTGGCAAGGATTTTTTTAAGTCTCTCCATTTCCACTACATTATCCCTGGTTAGGATTATATTATCGACATACACAATTAGATTGCCTTCATCTCATCTTAAGTTTGTTGGACGAACATAGTGTGATCTAATTGTCCCTACCGATATCCTTGGCCATTTATCACCTTTGCAAGTTTTATCACCTTTGCAAGTCTTTCAAACCATACTCTTGGTGACTGTTTGGGACCATAAAAAGACTTCCTGAGTTTACATACCCAATTTTCTTCACCCTTTTTAACCCTTTGGTAACAAGGCAGATATTGTAACATTCTATCGTCCCATCAGCTTTGTAATTCACAATAAAGACCCATTTGCAACGAACGGGTTTCTTCCATCTTGGTATATCCATCACATCTTTCACTTTTTTCCAAGGCCTGCATTCCTTCCATTACTGACTCTCTCCATTTGGGAACCGCCAAGGCCTCCTAAATATTCCTTGGAATTTCTGTATTATCAAGGTTAGAGGTAAAAGCACCAAACACAATAGACAAAACATTATAAGATACAAACCTCGAGAGAGGACGAATAGTACATGACAGAGTAGGTTTTCTGAGAGCGCTAGGTAAATCAATATCAAGAGAATTTGAATCACTTGATTTGGAAGGGAACTCATGGACACTTGGAGCTATCATCGCTTTCGACTCTATTGGTGCCGCAAGCGTAAGATTCTCCTCGTACCTTAGTTTTAGCCTCCGTGAATAAACCAATATCTCCTTATCATATTGTTCTTCTACATTTCCCCCCCTAAGTTCAAATTTCCTTCTGTAAATGGCATATTCGAATAGGATGGTGTTATAGGTTCAGTGTTTGGAATAGATTTAGAAAATGAGAGATCAACGTCAAAAGAACGAGCTTCACTCAAATTCTCCCCCTGAAGAGAGGACTTTTGGAAGTAAGCAGTGTTTTCAAAGAATTTAACATCAAGACTAACAAATACTTTTTTGTTGATCGATCATAGCGCTTGTAGCCTTTTTGAGTAGGAGAATATCCAATGGAAACACACTTGAGATATCTAGGGTCCGATTTACTTCGATTATGGGAATGAATATTGTTGACCCAAGGTTCATAAACTTAGTTTTATAATTGATTTTGACGATAACAAATATTGAATTAAATTTTCACAATTAATTTTCAAATAAACATTATATGCAATGTTATAATTCATTTTAAT
>QLOD02000010.1:15017425-15032025 GCA_003260245.2 Sideroxylon spinosum | reverse complement strand
AAAAAAAAAATAAATACAAAAATATAAAAAATTCTAATGTACGACTTATGAGAAAACAGAATAGAATCTTAATATATATTTAAAAATCGAGAAGAGCTACACATATTTAAAAAGCACTTATTGGGTTGCTATTTTTCTACCTTATTAATAGGTTCTACGGTTCAAAGTAGGAAAAGCAAACAAAGAAACATTCACAGGTGGTTTATCTCAATTCATAATTTCTTTATAAATCCGAAACTTACTGTAAAATCAAAGAAAATCCTAAAATTAAGATATATATATATATGAGGGTACGGGTAAAATCCTAAAAAATTAAGATATATATATATGAGGGTACGAGTAAGGGCAGGGATAGGTTGTGGAATGGGTACGGTAGCGTACGGGACGAGGACACTCGTACCTCGTTCCCTACCCGATCCCTGAATATTTTTTAAAAACGTCCCCACACTCTATCTGATCTCCAAAAAATTCTCGAATTTCCTATCTATTTGGGGTGGGGATCGGATAGGGTATGAACGGGTCGGCTGAAAATGGTCATCCCTAATTGTCTCATTTAAATTTCAGGTCGTTAGACATTAACTTAAGAAATCATCAAATGAATAATTCATCACGTGCATCTTATATTGAGTGAGTATTCCTTCAATGCATCTTCACTGTATGGTCTTCCGATGGTGGGTTCTTGGACATTCACTGCATTTTCTCTAAAACGTTTGACATTAGAGAGGAGATCCTCCCTATACCTTTAGGATTCGTAGATAAGGTGGAGTGTGATAAACCTTTCTTCTACGTAGAAAAATTTAGCGTGGAACTTTTATTATCAAACCTTCCCACGAGGTCATGGATCCCATATGGAAATTTGCATACCAAGTGTATGTTTTGTCTGTCAAATACTTGGAGAATTCTCGCAACTGCAAGGATTTGTCTGACCCATTATCCTCAAGTATTCATAAATTGGATCACATGTTCTCAGGCATTTCCTTGCGTCCCATCAAACTTCACAAACTTCTCTAAATATGGACATTTAGAAATTGCTAGTGCTAGTGCTAGTGCTAGTGCATAAGGTGATTTGAGATCTAAATCAAATCCCCTGGTTTGATTGAACTTTCTTGTTGGACTAGATCTCGAATGGGAAGTTTCCAGAGTGAATACAAATTCAAGGTCTTTGATATTGGCGACAGGGGTATGGTTGGTTTGTGAGAGTTTAACCGCATGAATGATAATGTTGGATGCTTGATTCAGAGACTGGGGAATGGAACTTGTAGGAGTTATTTGGTTGGGGGGAAGAGGAATGGAACTAGTAGCAATTGTTTAGTTAAAGGGAGAATAAGTATCGCCAACTGGAGTTGTTTGATTAAGAGGACGATGAATAGAGCTAGCAGGTGTTGTTTGGTTAAGGGGAGGACAAATGGAGCCGATAGAAGTTATCTGGTTTAGGGATGCTATTGAATGAGTTTGGGAAGGGTTAACCTCTTGTCTACTATGGGAAAGTTGGATTAAGAGAGCCGTTCTCCTGACTAGGAAGACTCAAAAGATTCTGGTAGTAGCGAGTACTACTGTCCTCAGGGCGAGCTAGTGGTGCCAATGGTGGCGGGATTGGAGTTATGGGGGAAGGCACTGGAGGGCAATGAGAGCCTCCATCACAACTTCTAGAGTTTGTTATATGGTCATCTAGGATTGTTGGAATGCTAAAATTTGTCTCGTGAGAACACAGACTTGGCTTGCCATAATGGTAGATGTTTTTTTTTTTTTGGCGTTGTTACTACTCTCTCATCTTGAGGTGTGCTATTCCCATCCTGTCTTGTAGTTTTTGGAAATAGCTTTTTAGGGTTTGAAGCCATAGGGAGATGACTAACACTCTTTCCCAGTGGAATATGACGTGGGTGATCAGACTTGGAATGGATGGTCTAATCATCTGGAAACAATGCTGAGCATCGTCTATGGAGTTACCGGATGCTAGTGAGGTGAGAATCAAGACAATCTGAATTGAGAGAGAGATCTTAGAGAGGGGACGCCTCTAGTGAGAGTAATAATGATGGAATGAATGTATCCTCTAGAAGGAAAAGGATATATATATATATATATAGGTGAGGAGGAGTTTCTTATGGTCTGGGTTAAGGCTTCACATCTGCCTAGTGGGAATTCAACCCGTAGTTGGCATACCTTTAATTGTAAGGATTTCTTTGAAGATCTCTCTCTAGACCGCTAGAGTGAGCCTTGATGTATCCCTTAATTTCAGCCACCAAACCCGCAAGTCTCTAATGATCGTACTGAGTATATGTATATTCATGCAAGGGGTATCCTTGAATCTTGCTTCTGGTCCAAGGAATAGTCTGTAATCCTGCAAGGAGTCTCCTTATGAGGGTTGTCGTGTCTCGCCAGTTTAGATCACGTCGAGCACTCGTGAACATTAATTTGGCATCATGATGCAGCTCCAAAAAAATTCAGATTTAATGGACTGATGCAACTCAGAAAATCTGAATTAAACTAGTGCAAAATAGGACTGTTATTTGAAATAATTGGGCTAGGAAAATCTGGATTTTAGTGGTTACTGGAGTTGGGAAGGAATGGGAGAAAGTTTGAAGTGATGAGGGTAAAAAAATGAAGATGTGGGAGGAGTCCACCTCCTTGGACAGATCTGAATCAGTTTTGTACCAAATAAAAGCAAGCTAGTTGCTAGAAATAAACGATAAACTCAGATTAAACTTTTCATTGCTGCCCAAATGCTTACAAGTATTCCTTGTTTATAATAGGCAACATGCAGCTTTAGAACATTCAAAATATTTAATGTTTTGGACTACCTTTTGGACTTCTTATTTGATACATTGGACTGACTTTTGGACTCCTTATTTAATGCAAACAAAATCCACAATTTACCAGAAGATTCTTGCAATAAGATCTACAAAAAATCTGATTCTAGATGTTTCATCAATTCTTCCCCAGTTGGAGGAAAGCTGTCCTCGATGAGTTTAAAGCTTGATATCTTCCAAAGAGTTTTGGATCACTAGGCTGAAAATCTGAAGCAGTAATCCAACAGCTTTCTGATATTGGCTTGCCTTTCCATCTTACTAAGAATTTCTTGTAACTCTTGTGCCTTGTTTCAACAATTTGCTCATCCAGAATATCTTCAATTGTATCTGATTCTTTTAGAATTTTTGGAAGGCGATGAATGATCTTGTCGTTACTTGTACCTCTATCATCCCCATAGTATGGACTTAGATCCTCCATGTTGTATATAGGGCTGAAGTTAAACTCCTCCGGAAGCTCAATTAGATATGCATTTGTTCCAAGACGCTTAAGTATCTTAAATGGACCAACCTTCCTTGAAGGAAGCTTCTGAAATGACCCTTTTGGAAAACGTTGAGGTGATAGGTGAATCATGACGTTATTCGCAACTTGAAATTCTACAAACCTCCACGAGAGGACAAAAGACATCGAGATGAATCGTCAATTTCTTCGAAAGGAACTTCTCCAAAATATAATAAAGATTGCTCATATAAAATCAAAAAGACCATGTAGATTTTCTTTTTAATTGTAGCTCCAGGGGGATAGTATGGCTAGTGTCTAGAGATCGGTTCTCTCTTTGAATTAGGTACAAGGGTTCAACATATGTATATGTCAGTTTAAGAGGGAGTGTTAGTGGTCGATATACATTAGAATTTGGGTAATTATGTCATTGTATATGTATTTAAGGCTTCTATATGTTCCTTGCATATTTTGTATGGTTCCTATTATTATAATTAGAGCCATAGGCCGTTAATTGGGAGTGCGTTTAATCCCTCAATTCTCTTTGTCAAAATAGGTATAAATATGCAACAACCCTTAGAACCTACTCAATTTGGAAAATTTCTGGCTTATAAGCAAATGTTATGATTGTGCTATCTTACATGGACATGAGGTATGAGAATCGGGTGTAGGCATTTTTTTCTTTTTGTCGGGCCTCTCTCTCTGTCCTTAATGATAGGATATATCCAAAAATTGTAATGGATACATTGACAAATTGGAGAATATTTAAATATTACATATGCATAGTCCATATATGTGTATTTATTATATAATAAATATTGACTAATTACCCATAAAAAAAATTGACTTAAGATATTATTAGGTAATGAATTAAAAGTTGAAAGGGATTTAGAGGAAAAAGGATATTTTTATTTTCCAACCAAGTGAATGGGGTAGAATAGATATATATTTTTTCACTATCAAATGAGAGTTGCCACTTCTTCAAACATTATTAAAACTTAATGGATCCAAGTGTCTAATTTGGGTACGATAGTGGTGTCGTACGCATATATTTACTCTTTTCATATGGGGTTGGGTGGTTATTGATGCATTAGAGAAAATAGAAGACTCCATGTAATACCCTGGCCAAGTTGCATTCCAGCAATTGCTATCTCCTATTTGTTTGCTGTTTGAATTGTGTGAAGTATTGAGTAATCTAAAAATAGATTGGGTGATGGCATCCTTGAAGTGGTCGGTTTTAAGTTGTATGCCCTGATTTACTTTTTAATGCAAAACTAATTCAAATTGCTATCTGTTCATATAGTGGTCTGATTTTCTCGTATGAGAAACCTTGTGACTGATGGTTGATCAAACAAAAACAGAAAAATGAGTTGTGCAGGTTTTATTTAAGAGAAGTTTTGTTTTGTTTTTTGTTGTTCCTTGTTCGATTTTTCTTTTTTCCCAAAACAAGGTACCTTCATCTCATATATTAATCTTTATTTTTTTTCTATATTTGAAGACAGGCTTTGATCCTTGCTCGACTTGTTGGTTGGCGAATTGAGTTGGACAGTATAAAGGTTGGACATGAGATGATATTTTTATATATAATCAACTTTCATATTCAAGTACAATCAGATACCCGTGCCACTATGATTATTTTAATCACGTAGGTTGAAAGCTTGTACCCTGGGGAAATGGGACCGAGTATAATGCCTGTTCCAGATTTCTTGCGAAATGGCCTTCCAATGCTTGATAAAGGCATCCAAGAGAGGGTTGAAAAGGCTTCTTCAAAAGGCAATGTGCTCCGTTATGTTTGCGTGATTGAGGACTCAAGGTACTCTTGTAGTTCATTTTTCAATAAACTCTTTGTTGTTTGATATTTTGACTTTGGGCATATCAACTTAATTATTTTATTCTTATTTTTCTTTTTTATCCAACAGAAAATTGAAGTTTTCTAATAATAAGGGGGTGGATAAAGGTATCAATTTGGTAATTATTTATCTTGCTTGAGATTTGATTATGTGCACAATAGCCTAAGCCTTTGTTTTGGGAGAGTGGGAGGTGAAGGGTAGGGAACTAAGCTAAATGAGAGGGAAGGGAAGGGTTGCGAGGATAAGAAAGGTTAATTAATTTTTCTTGTTTGAGAGAGATGGCAAGAGAATGGAGGCAAATGGTCGGTTTTTTGTCCATTGTCGGCATCAACCTTCTCGTCTAATGTCTTTAGCCTTGTTCATCATTGGTGTAAGCGACAACATTCATCGCAATAAGTGATGTTGGTTTTGTCTATCGATCTTCATCAACGATTGCTAAAGCCTTGAAGCCCTAGCAGTAGTCGTAGCTCCAACCTTCTCTCCTCCATCACTATTGACATCTCCTTTGTCGCAGTCGCTGGTGTCAAAACCCTAGCCTTCATTGCAGCATCCCTTGTCATCAATTATTGTTCGTCGATCATCTCTGGGTTTGCAACCATCGTTTCTCATCAACAGACGACTTGACTTTCATTATTATTCAAACTTCTTGTCTCAATTACCAATGACCTTCAAATCTAGTACCACCACTAGTGCTCTTTCCATGGAATCATCGAAGTCCTTCAGTTGGCCCAACCATTTAATTGCCTAGAAGTTAAATGGGAAAGACTATATTAAGTGGTCCAAGATAGTCAAAATTGCCTTGATTGGACTTGGCAAACAGAGGCATCTTACTAATATTGCTCCAGACTTTTCTACACTCTCCTATAACAATTGGATTCGAGACGATGAAATATTATGAGTCTTTTATGGAATTCTATGGAAGCTGAGATTACTGATATGCGTACTCATCTGGATACCTGTCAGGAGATTTGGGATTATATCTATTTATTATACTCCAATTATTTTAGTTGTATCTATAATATTTTCAATGATTTCTTCACATTTCAATAGTTTGGAAAATACTCATGGTATATTGTGGCCCTTAAGGAAGATGTATGAAGAATTGAATTCTCTTCAACCATTATTTTCTGATATCAATGAAATGTAGAGGGAACGAGAGCAGATGGTTGAACTAAAATTCTTTGATGATCTTAATCCAGAGTTGGAATCAGTCAAGGCACAAATTCTTAGTGGTGCTTCTCTAT
The DNA here is from genome assembly GCA_003260245.2 of Sideroxylon spinosum. Classification (NCBI taxonomy): domain Eukaryota; kingdom Viridiplantae; phylum Streptophyta; class Magnoliopsida; order Ericales; family Sapotaceae; genus Sideroxylon; species Sideroxylon spinosum. The sequence continues at coordinate 15,025,688 of QLOD02000010.1, read as the reverse complement.
CGTCTCTTGTGGAAACTTCCGTGAGCTAATTGTTGCTTCTTAGATTCCTCCAGTTGAAGATGAGTCTATTCCTTTTGCACTTACTAGTCAACTTGGTGTTATTGATGGAGGGTCATCCTACTGGTAGTGAGATTCATCGTACTCCACTAGTGACTTATCGCCAACGAGGAGTATTCTATGTTCCTTCAGTTTTAGGTCGCTTAACATGTATTTCTTGCTATTTCTTCCTTGGCGCACAGAGGTAATTCCATTGCTTGTTTATCTGCTTATTCCCCTACCCATGGATTTTGGTGTATCAGATCATAGCTCTGGAACATCTAATCTATTTTCTTAAATCCAATATTCTTTTACTATTCCTTCTGTTACCATAGCTAATGGTCTTAGTAATCCAGTCAAAGACATTGGTATAGTTCATCCCTCTCCCTCTTTACCTTTATCTTCAATTCTCTATGTTCTTTTCTTTGTGTTAGAACTTGTCTTGTATTGGCCCATGAGAAAAGTTAATTCTCCAATATAAAATATGGAATTCCCTTACTTTAACACGTAGGTTTTGAGATTGAGATCCTTACTTTTATGAGTAATCGGGCTTCTTGACACTTTGCTTTTATCCTTATTTTGTTAGTAAACTTACTTCATAGTTAAAGACCTTTCTTCCCCATTCTTTCATTTTTTTAGGATTGATGACAAAGGACAAGATTGGTGCATGCTGTAAAGCTAAAGGGGCTTACTATCTTGATACAACTTTTGAACGAACCTCTATAGCCTGTTCTGCCATGACCTCACCAATTGATATTCACTTTTTGCCTTGGTTATCTATCATTAGTTAAATTTAAGTCTATGGTTCCTAGTTTGAGTCACTCACAATACTTGAATTGTGAGTTTTGTTAGTCAGGAAAATGTCATCGTGCTTCCTTCTCTTCTCGAGTCAATAATAGAGTTTTATAGTCTTTTGAATTAGTTCATTTAGATGTTTGGGGTCCAAGTCATGTTGTTTCAAAACCTTGTTATCAGTGCTCTGTTATCTTTGTGGATGTTTGTCCCGAACAACTTGGTTATGTTTAGTGAAAGATCGTTCTGAGTTATTTCTATTTTTCAATGTTTCTTATTGAAATACAAACTCAATTTGGGAAGCCCATTAAACTTCTTTGCAGTGATAATGGACAAGAATATTTTTCTAAACCATTAACTAATTTTATGTCCTCTATTGTTATGCTTCAGCAATCATCTTGTTCCACATTCCACAATAAAACGGAGTAACCGAGAGAAAGAACCTTCATCTCATTGAGACTGCATGATACTTGCTTTTTCAAATGAAGGTTCTTTGAATTTTCTGGAGTGATGCTATTCTCATTGCATGTCATTTGATTAATTGAATCCCTTCATACATTTAGATGGTCAATCTCTCCATTCTTTCTTGTTACCTTTTCCACCACGGATATTCAGATGTGTCACTTTTGGCTGGTGCTAGCTTCACAGTGGGGTTGATAAACTAGCTCCTTGAGCCCACAAATGTACCTTCCTCTGGTATTCCCGACTACAAAAAGGTTATCCTTGTGTTAGTTCGTCACTTCATTGATACTCATTGATACTTTGTGTCGATGTTATCTTCTTTGAGAATAGGCCTTTTTTTCTTTTTTTTTTAAGTCTATCCTTCTCTTTCTTGGATGAAAGTCTTTCTTTGCCAATACTTCCAACTTCCATTCCTTGTTCCCTTTTGGATTCTCCATCTACGTTTGGTCAACTTGATTGTTCTAATTTTTAGTTTACATCAGATGCAAGATAGTTCAACCTCTTGGTGCTCCTTTTGCTCTGCTGCCTTGTCCTGCGTCTTCAAATGCTTTGAGTGACGATCACCTGGCCACCACTCTCTGCAAAGATAAACTGACTTGTACTTCCCATTCCATCTCTAGTTTGTTTCCTATCGTGTCTTATCTCTATCTTACCATGCCTTTATTTCTTCCATATCCTCTATTTTATTTCTTAACTCTATGCTTGAAGTTTCATCTCACTCTAGCTGGTGCTCTGCAATGGAAGAAGAGATGGCTGCTCTTCGAATTGATGATACTAAGGATTTGGGGTTCGGCTTCCTCCTAAGAAGTCCATTGTTGGTTGTCACTGGGTTTATACTGTTAAAATCCATCGTAATGGCTCTCTTGATCGATAGAAAGCTCACCTAGTGGTTAAAGGATTTATATAGGTGTATGGCTTGGATTTCTCTGATACTTTTTTCTCCCTTCCATTGCTAAGATCACTTATGTTTGTCCGTTTCTCTCATTGTCAGCAACCTTTGATGGGTGTCATCGCCAGATAGATGTCAAAAATTCTTTCTTACATAGTGACCTTGGGGAAGAAGTTTATATTGAGCAACGTTGCTCAGGAGAGAGTCTGAACTAGTGTATAAACTCAAGAAATCCTTATATGGTCTCAAACAATCCCCTAGTTTTTGGTTTGGCTGGTTCAGTAGTGTGGTTACAGCCTAATCCATTATGGAGTTGAGCATTCTGTATTCTACTAACATTATACTCATGGGAATATCTGGCTCCTTATGTATGTAGTTGACATTGTCATTAATGGGGATGAACTGGCATCGATGATTTGAAGTCCTTTCTCAATAAGAAATTCAGTATTAAAGATTTATGATCACTGAAATATTTTTTGGGTATTGAGGTGGGTAGATCACATAAAGGTATTTCTCTATCACAGAGGAAGTATGTTTTAGACTTGCTCTTTAAGACAATTATGTTGGGCTCAAAATCGGTTGATATTCCAATGGATTCTAATACAAAACTTGTTGCAGATAAGGGTGAATTGTTAGAAAATTCCAGTTAATATTGGAGATTAGTAGGGAATTTAAATTACTTGATAGTAACAAGGCTCGAGATTTCTTTTCTAATGAGTATGATTTGCGAGTTTTTGGAATTTTCTTGAACTTCTCACCAGGATACAGTTATTAGGGTTTTGAGATATCTAAAAGGAGCATAAAGGTAAGGTCTGCTATATCAGAATCACCGTCATATTTCCGTTTAGGGCTATACAGATGCGGATGGGCAGGATCATTATTAGACAGACACTCCACTACTAGTTATTGTGTATTTGTTGGAGGAAATTTGATTTTATAGACAAGTAAGAAGCAAAATGTAGTTGTTAGGTCAAGTGCAGAATCAGAATACGGAGCTATGGCTTGTACTTCATGTGAATGCATTTGGATACAGTATATGTTGGAGGAGTTGGGAGTCCGTTATTCACAGCTTATGAAACTATTGCGTGATAATCAGCCTACAATACATATTGCTTCTAATCTAGTATTTCATGAAAGAACAAAGTATATCAAGATGGACTGTTATTTTGTCAGAGAGAAGACACAACATAATACAATCAAAATGGGACATGTTAAGTTGGAAGACCAACTTCTAGACTTGTTCACTAAAATATTTGGGGTTCTCAAGAAACACATTTATACCAAGTTTAGAACATATATTTCGCTCTAGCATGAGGGATAGTGTTAAAAATATTGTAAATCTAGTAATAGGACTATATTGATTTTTAAATTGATTGTTTCCTAGAATAGGAGATGTGATTAGGTGTGATTAGGAAGGATTGATATGATTGATTATTTCCTTAAATTGTAACATTCATGTATATTAATATACGTGGTCTTTCCCATAGCGGTTGAGCTATTCTATTCAATGTTTGTTCTTGACATGATTAATGCTTGATCTAGTTTGATCTATCAATGCAATATCATTAGTAACAACATACACCAAAGTATCTCATATTGAATATGTTTGGTAAGTTTATCTGTAACCAAAGTGAAAAAGATAGGGGCTTAAAGTGGATCTTTTGTGCGAACAATTGTAATTGAAAATCATTTGTATCGCCACCATAAGTTCAACAGTTCTTTTGGTGACTGCTTTGTCATATATATCCTTGATTACTTTAATATATTTTATAGTAACTCATTTTTCTTTTTTTTTTTTTTTTTTGTTTTTTTGTTTTTTTTTTTTTCAACTTCCACCATACACTTTCTATTGGCTTCCTAATATATGCTTTTTCTAAATCAATAAAAAGCAGATGAATGTCTTTTTTCTTTTCTCTATATTATTTTATCAACATTTTTATTAGGAAAATACTTCCATAGTTGATCCTAAAACCAAATCAGCTTCCTAATATTTTTTGTCACACATTTTAGACTAGCCTCAATCACCTTAAAACCTATTCTTTCCAATAAATCTAACAAAATTTTGCAAAACATTGGCATAAGCCCTCTCATTATCTAGCTTACACATTAAGTGCAACAAACCACTGCTTATCCTCAAATCTAAAGCTTGATTATCCACTAAATTGCATCCTAAATCTTCCTTCAGTGGATGTGCTTTGAGATTCTGAAATTAATGGATGCTAGCACTTCTTTTAAATTGAACCATTTTCTTAACCAACTTATAAATTTCCCAAAAAACTAATAGGTGTAAACTATTTAATGTCTTCTGCTCCCATTTTAGGAACTAGAGACACAAAAGGGCCATTTAAACTTTACTTGCGCTATCCTTTCTCAAGCAACTTCGGAAAGCAGCCCATCAAACGTTCCCTAGCCATCTTTCACCAATGAGAGAAGAAAAATAGTCATCCTGTTTTTGGCCTGGTGTTTTATCCCTATTAAATGACTTAAGAGCTGCAAACACCACTTCTGGGAAAATTCTCACTAGTCTGCCAGTAGACTCACTGGAAATGACACGTAAATCTATACTTTCCAACTGAGGATGCTGGATTCAGTCTCCCCGTATAGATTCTAATAAAAATAGTGCTTTTTTAACCTCTTCCTCATCCTACTCCATCCTATCACAAAGGATAATTTTCCAAATAAGGTTTTATCACTGATGCGCATTAGCAGTTATGGTGAGGACCAATTTAGTAGTGTTCACTCAGTTCTAGGAATAACTACAATATTTCTGTTTAAAATTGACAACTTATTTGCTGTTGGGATATATCAAGCCAACTAGATGGATGAGGCAAAATTATGCTTGGTGGCATATGTGGATTAAGTTTTTTTTTTTTTTTTTTCTCTTCCAATTCTTATAAGTTCACCCAATATTTCAAATTCGTTGATTCTGTGAAAATAATGTAATGGCTCTCAATGTTAATTTCTAGCTCTTAATTAGCACATTTGTGTATATTTTGTTGAGTTATGGTTTTCCTATCTGATATCTTTATGAATTGCCGTTTAGCTTGTGATCTCAAATTTCTTAGTCAGTGGGAAAGGTTATTTTTTTTTTATTTTTTTTTCCTGTGATAATGATCCAAACCTTTTTGATGTTGAAATGATCAAGCCGTGCGATGTCTGAATGAACTTTGAGACTGTTTTTGGGAAACATAAACTAATTAACTAAAATTGACATCTTTTCTAATTGTCCGAGTTTAAGCACATTCCTCATATTTTGTCAAGAAAACTCCGTCTTCTCAAATAAATGCCTGACTTTATTACTTTTACGACTCCTTCCATATTGTTGGTCCCTCTTTTGTAGGTGTGACGTTGGGATCCAAGAGCTTCCAAAAACATCGCCCCTGGGTAGATTGAGGGGAAGTGACAATGTGGTAAGCACATGGTACATGATAAGCAAACAATAAATGTTACATACCCAAAACTGGGGATTATATACTTGAACTCCTGAGAAAATTTGTCTGACTTTGTTTACAGTGCGATGGATATGGACAAGAATATATAGTACTCATGCATCAGTAGTTCCTTTTCTTTTCTGGGATGATTTCTTTATTTAGAATCTTCATTTGTCTAGTGATTACTTAACTGCTCAAATATGGACAAGTATATCCACTACAATGGGGTGGCAAGTTCAAATATTTGGGTTCCCTTTTTTGTGGCCTTGGTGGAGGAACAAGAAAAAAAAAATGTTTGGAAGCACCTTTTGTGCTCCAATTTGGGTGCTTTGCAAAGTAAAGAAAAGTGCTAAAAAGTTTTTACAGTAAGAGCCATTGGAAAAGTTGGTTTGAATAAAACCTTTTAAATATTGAAAGGGCCTTGCTAACAAGGGCCCTAAGGGCATTGTTAAGGATTAATAATGGGATAACATGTCCAAAACACTCATTCGCTCAATTTTTCAAAAATAAATTACAAAAACCAAAGTAACTTTTTATCGTTCCAAAACTTTTTTAGGTCACTTGTCAAGTTACCTAAAGGCACTCTTTAGCTTGTCATCTTGAAAATACTTTCTTGTTTCCAGTTTGATCAAAAGAATGGAAAAAGATGGGTAACAAACCAACAAAAACAAATTTAGGTACCTAAGCCACGGTAGCGAGGAGTCAACCCCATCATATGTTACCACGGTAGCCCCTCAGTGTCATGTGACCGTGGGGAGACTTCCCCTCACAACATAACTTGCAGTAAAAGATTATTATGAAAAAACTCTCGCGGGTTACAAACCTTTCCTTGGATAAGGAACATAGATCTAAGGAACTCTACCCCTTTAAACTTGTCTTGTATGTGCTCTGTGGGGGATCACTGGAGATCAATGATTTGGTGGCTATAATTAAGGGTACGTCCAGGCTCTTTCAACCAGTCTAGAGAGAGAGATCTCTGAGAGAAAAGATTACCATATATAGCTATGCCATCTAAAGGTGAATCTTTGCTAAACGAATTTAGGGCCTTAACCCTTGTCTTAAGAGGCTCCTCCTTGCCTATATAAGTCTGTTTGTTTTTTTTTTTTGGGGGGGGGAGGGTTTCCATGATTTATATATTTCCATTATTTGTATTATTAGCGAAATCTCTCTCTCTTACCCCACTGGCCAATGGTGACCCTGTTATAGACGACAACTAACATTATTTTCAAATAGTCAAAACCAATCACCCCCAACAAGCAACTTTTTTTTTTTTTTAAGAGCGTTTCTCACTTTATCTTTTCATGATAAGACATGGTATGTTGATCATAATGTCATCCAAAATCCTTTCCCAAGTTGAGCAGTGCATGATAAGGGAAATCTAATTAATTCCAAGAGTAGAAAATCAATGATGTATTACTTCTTTCTTTTACTGGGTACTGAAGGAACCATCTGATTGTACATATTTACCAATAACCTTAAACTTATAATCTTTTTTTTTTTATTAAAGAATATTAGGTAGCATTTGGTTTATTTTTCTATTTCTTGTTTTCTATTTTATTTTTTATTTTCTATTTTGAGCTCATTTTCCATTTTGTGTTTTTAAAAACAAGAAAAACAGTTCAAAATGCATTTGGTCACTTGTGTTTTTAAAATTTGTTTTAGAAAATAGAAAATGGGTTTATACATGAAATGAAAAATGGTAAAAAGTCATTTCGAGTGTTCTTAATCCAAAACAAGAAAATTCTCAAAATAAGAAAAGCATAGCATTTTCTGCTTTTTTTTATTTTATTTTGGGACTTTTAGCACAGTAAAATGCTGTAAAATAGCTTGAAAACCATTTACGTGCTGTTTATTTTTAGATTGTAATGAATCTAATTATGTTTTTGAGGGTTATTTTTTCGGGTTAAATTGTGTGTTATATCTATTTTTAGTGTCAAACTTCAATATTCTTGACATTTGAATGAAATTGGAGTCACATCGCTAATTTTGTCTATGATGTTTAAATTTTGGATTAAATGGTCACCTTTATGTTTAATGAGAGCATGATTATCGAATGTTTTGATGATTTGTAGATGATATATTTCTATATATTGCTAATAAAATATTAATTTTTGTTGTATCTATGCTACGTCCCATCCTTGTTGTCTCTAAGTTGCTGTCCCATTTTGGTGTATGCATCTGTTTTGATGTCCATACTTCTTAGATCATACTCGGCACCTGTGCTAAAGTAGATACGAAGATTCGGCAAAATTGGTACTTATCACTGTATGTAACTGCAGTTGGAGATATTCAGCCGATGTTACAATCAACAACCACTGGTTATTCAAGGTGCTGGAGCTGGCAATGATACTACAGCAGCTGGGGTCCTTGCTGATATCCTTGATCTTCAGGATCTATTTCCCTCAGGATAATTTATAGATATTATATATATGTTTCTATAAAGCAAAGTAGTACTGTGAGTTGATATTGTTGTTCTGGGTAACTGCAGTATGGCTTTGCTTTTCAAGCATGTTATATGGAAAATGATATTGTACTAGAAAAGTCTATTAATAAAAAGCGCCAGAATGATGTCTAATAGGCATCTGTGTAATAAAATGGTATTTTAATGGGTTTGTTTTAAGATAATTAGCCCAAAAGTTTCACATTTTTTTTT
>QLOD02000010.1:14965767-14982831 GCA_003260245.2 Sideroxylon spinosum | reverse complement strand
CCACATTTCCTCTCAATATGCTCTCAAAAGTTTCCATTCCCAACCCAAGTTCACATCATTGACATTGATGCATTCTTACAACCCAAGACATGTGAAGGTAAGGCTTAAAGTGTGTGAATAAGACCAAGAGATAATATATGAGGTGGAAACCAAGAAAAGAAATATAATACACACTTTATTAAAAGGCTTCAAGTTGGTTCTTAAGATAATTGATAATCAAGAAAGGACAATAAGGCCCAAAAAAGCAAAGAGGGCCTAACATCACTTCCAAGCTTACAACAACTCATATTATGCCGAGTGAAACTCATGCAAGTGCATGTGATGCAATCAGTGCATTGAAAACCAAAATGAAGAATAAAAGAGCTGTGATTATGCGCAACCCCTCAAGGAAAGAATAATTGGCTCAAAAGCTCATTATTAAGGGGTATAAATCTCCACCTAGTCCAAGAATGTTCAATTAACCAATGTTAAGTAAAATCTATTCCTAAGCACATAAGTCTTCTCCATGATAGTAAAAAAATGCAGAAGGTCATGACACACTCAACTTGAACTCAGTTTCCTATTAATGCTTGACAAAAATTCACTCTTTACTTTCTCACTTAATTCCATAATCAACCAAACCAAAAAAGGCGACATGCAAGAACCAAAAATGCTCACTTATGCATTCTAGCTAAAAGAAGCTCAAAATTTGTTTAAAATTTTGACAATTTTAGCACAAATAACGGTCAACATGCAAACTCTATCATGTGAACACCACCTCCCAACCTAAATTAAACATTGTCCACAGTGTGAGAACCATAAAAAATAAGTGGGCCCATGGTGTGCAAAGTGAGCATGATGATGGTGAGCAGAAAGATTAATCAATATAGAACATAAAAGTTAAGCATGTACCCATTATTTAAGCCTCTTAAGGCATCACCCAATACACCCCTCGATTAAGAGTCTACAACCCACTCAACACAACTTATTTATATGCATATGAAATACCAAATACAGAAGTGCAAGACTAAATAAAAATAGAGATGAAGGATTTTACCTGAAGTGCTTCCTTATTTGAAGAAAATAAAAGCAACTAAATAAGAGAAATGGGTGGAAAGAAAATAAGAAAGAAATAAAATGAAAATAAGATAAAAGAAAAAGTTAGTACAGAAGAAGAAATAAAAAGAAATGAAAGAGGAAATTAAAACTAAACGGATGTTGTATTACGATAACATCAATAGGTCAATTACATAAGGATAACAAAGTTCAAAGTGCGTAGCTGGACTCAAAATAAAATCATAAAAGAACAATAGTTTTAGGTCTAAAATACAAGTTAAAATAGAAACCTAGACCTAAACTACCAGAACATAACCTAAGGTAACAAAAAAAAGACAGAAGCCTAGGCATCAGCAGGAGGATTCTAGTCAGCCTCTGGTGGTGGTTCTTGAGGTGGTGGTGGCCTAACAGCAGCAAGAATGGACTCCAAAAGTCCACGCTACACATGCTACTCAGCTTGCATGGCATCCATGCATGCATCCAATGTCCGTCTAGCAGAACGGATAGTGGGTACTATGGGAGATCGTATAAGAAGTGTGGTAAGGGAAGATATAGCGGTAGACGGAAGCAGATGCTGAGACAAGGCCACACTCCTAGCACTAGTTGAGCTGTAACGCATTATCAATGGTCGAATAGTGTTAATGTTATCATCAATATGAACCGGACGCCTTTTCATAATCCTCATGAGCAATCCAACAAATGGTATACTTTTTGGTGACACGGGTCTGGGATAGCCGTACTTTCATTGCGTATGGAAGAAGCTATGTTGTCATTGCATACATCAATCATGCTCTATCAGGATTAACAAAATCATCATTAAAAATAGGTAACATCTGTGAACAAATAAGCTCATGGAGGATTTTGAGTTCAGACCTTAACTTATTTTTAGGAAATTGATGCCAAAATCCCCATGAACATATCTCTCCCTTAGATAAAGTTCGAGCTAAAACCTGGAGTGAAGGCTCTTAATCACTAGGATATGGATGCCCTGGCTTTTGGACCTTTGGTAAATCCAGAATAGCCCAAATGCTATGTTTGTGAACTGCAAGCTATCGCCTTCGAACCATAGAACAAATAAACACCTTCCCAGACCCCTCATCTATCTCTAAAGTGGCATTGGCATAAAACTCCTGAATAAGGGTGGGATCGGCCATGGCTCGAAATGACATAGTAGTGGACCACCCTCGAGTAGACATATAGTCTTAAAATCTATGGGTTCTTTGCTAAAGCTGTTCAAATTAATTCCCCTCTCACAAATGATAGCTCGTTTACTCCAATAAGAATCAAATGAATCTTGAGCATCCTTGCTAATGAACCGATGAGGTCCTAGTCAAGCTCCTCATTCTCATCTTCCTCATACTCATTAGTCTCATCCACATCCCCTTATTCTTCCTCTTCATTCTCAAATTCTTCTTCATTTACTTCTTCCTCAAGTTCATCATTCTCATCACTCACAAAGTCTTAATCACATTTAAGCATACACTCACTATCTTCAGCTGAAGATATAGGCGAAGGACAAGTCTTTTGCTTGCTTGAAGACCTACTCATATCAACACTTAAACAAGTTCTTTAAGGCACAAAATATACAATGATTTTTCCCAATGATTCGGCCCAAGTTAATTCTGTAATTTATTTTCCAAAATGTACTATAGAGGTTCTTACAAGCATTTCATCAAACACCTTAAGTGCATAAAATCAGCCCTCCACAATCATATTTTCAAAGTCACACCAAAATCTCTAATTCTAATCAAGAACATAAGCAACTCCAAACCCCCACAATTTTTATCCAAAAGTCTTCAAAATGTATTCCCCAACTTACTCAAGCATTTACACAAACAGTTAGTGTGCACAAGGGTGAGTAGTGTTACTTGTTCAAGGTGGAACTCCAAAGTTACCATTCAAATGCAAGAAGAGTAACAAAACACACATACAATATTCATTTGTTCAACACAATAAAAGATCTAAAGATGGCAAAAACCTACGCACCGTTTGACTTCAACCCCTAATTTCATGCAACACATTGAAAGAGGAAAGCTTCAACCTGAAATCCCACTTTTGCTACATGAATCATCATTGAATCAACAATAGTATTTGATGAGGATAACCATTTGGAGGGAAGCTATGGAAGAGGATTAGGTTTCAGGTTTGTTATGGTTTAATTTCTTGGATGGGAGGAGAGTGGGCTGAATGAGAAGTTAAGAGGGGGACTCAAAGAGACCACCTCATGTGACCTACTTATGGGTCACATGAGCTTGTAGCGGGCACCCAACATGGAAGAAAGTCGGGCGCTTGATACAGTGGGTGCTTGGCTTGACGATGGTCGAGCGTATGAGGTGATGCGAGGTGATGGGTGCATGAGACGGAACACAGATGGGCACCCACAAAGGGTTAACACCAAATTGTTTTTTTTTTCTTTTTTAGAACTAAATCTAAAATGAATAAGAAATAAGAATGTGCTTGTCATGCAAGTCCATCTTAGCCTTGGAATTTTAGCATTCTCAAAAGCATCATTTCTTAGCACCTCCAATTCATTCAATTGAAGCTTTCTAAGAATGCTGGTATCATCTATACTTTCATTAAATTACCTAATTGCCCAATACGCTCTATGTTCCATTTCAACGGGTAAGTGGCAAGCCTTACCAAAGACAAGGTGATAGGGAGACATGTCCAAAATGGTTTCGTATGCTGTCTAGTAGGCCCACAATGCATCAATCAGTCGTAAAGACCAATCCTTACGTGTGGAATTGACTGTTTCCTCAATGATGCCTTTTATCTCTTTATTTGCCAACTCAACTTGGCCACTATTAAAGGGTCGTATGAGGTCCCCACCTTATGTGTCACACCATATTAATGCATTAGAATACCTACATGGCGATTGAAAAAATGCTTACCCCCATCACTAATGATAGCCCGGGCGTAAAACGTGAAAAAAAGTGTTCCATTAAGAACTTGACCACTACTCAGCGGTCATTAGTGCGAGTGGCAATGGCTTCTACTCACTTGGAAACATAGTCTATGGCCACTAATATGTACTTAAAACCAGACGATATAAGAAATGGGCCCTTGAAATCTATCACCCAACAATCAAAAATTTCCAGAATAATAACAGGATTTTAGGGCATCTCATTATGCTTAGATAGGGTTCCTAATCGTTGGCACCGGTCACATCTCAACCAATATTCATGCACATCTTTAAATATGGAAAGCCAATAAAATCCACATTGAAGGACCTTAACAATGGTTTTCTTCAACGAGAAGTGACCTCCAAATGCTAAAGTATGATAAAACTCAATGACATTAGGAATCTCATGGTTGGGACTACATCATCTCATAATTTGATTTTGGCAATACTTATAAGGGTAGGGTTCGTCCCAAAAGAAACATTGCACATTGCGTAAAAATTTACCTCCATCCATTTTTGTCCAATGGGAAGGCATTTGACCGGTTACTAAGGAAGTTAGCAGTGTCCGAGTACCAAGGAAAGTGGTTATGAAGTGTGGTGATAATATGCATGATATGCTCATTGGGAAAATGCTCATTAATTGTAGGTCACTTGCTTTGGTCACATGATGGGGCAATCTAGATAAATGGTCAGCTACCACATTTTCTACTCCCTTTTTATCCTTAATCTCCAAATCAAACACTTGAAGGAGCGACTGGGTTTTGGTCTCTTTCTTGGAAATGAGATATTTCAAGGCTACATGGTCCATGAACAACGTGATGTGAGAACCTAACAAATGTGACCTAAACTTGTCTAGAGCAAACACTACTGGTAGAAATTCCTTCTCCATGGTGGTATAATTCACTTGAGTGCCTTATTAGCATAGTAAATGACATAGGGTTTCCTCTCTCTTCTTTGCCCTAAAACAGCCCCTACCGCAAAGTCACCAGCGTCACACATAAGTGTAAATGGTATAGACCAATCTGGGCTTTAGATGATGGGTGCGGTGGTAAGCAAATGTTTAAGTCTGTCAAATACCTCTTAGCATGACGTTATCCACTCGAACGGAACATCACGGGACAACAATGAGCACAAAGGATGGGCAATAGAAGTAAAAGACTGAATGAATCGTCGGTAAAAACTAGCATAACCTGAGAATGATTTTATGTCCATCACACATCGAGGGACATGTAAATTTCGAATTAGTTCAACTTTAGATTTGTCCAACTCAATCCCACGACATGATACTATATGCCCCTGAACAATCCCTTGTTATATCATAAAATGGCACTTTTCCTAATTTAACACCAAATTAGTGTCTTCACAATGCATTAGGACTTTCTCAAGGTTGATCAGACATTCATCAAATGAATCTCTATAGACGAAAAAATCATCCATGAAAACCTCTAAAAATCTCTCAACCATGTGCTTATAACACACCTTTAAAATGTCACAGGTCCATTATATAGCCCAAATGGCATACGTCTATACACATAAGTGCTAAAAGGGCATGTGAAGGTGGTTTTCTTTTGGTCCTCTAATGCTATAAAAAGACTTTCCAGCAACTCTCTTGAGCACTTGATCTAGGAACAGAAGGGGAAAACGATCCTTTCGTGTTAAGGCATTCAAGGACCTATAATCTATGCACATACGCCACCCAGTTTGGGTGCGTTAAGGCACTAACTCTCCCTTCTCATTCTCAACAGCAGTGACACAGAATATTTTAGGAACCACTTGAGTGGGACTCACCCACTTTGAATCAGAGATGGGATATATAATACCAGCATCGAGCAACTTAAGAAACTTATCCCTTCACAACCTCTTTCAAGTTGAGGTTCAATCTATGTTACATTTGTCTTATAGGTTTGGCATCATCCTCAAGGTATATATGATGGGAACATACTAAGGGACTAATGCCTCGAAGGTCAGCCATAGTCCATCCAACCTAAGGCCTGATGGTAGGTACTCAAAACTGCTTATTATCTCTCCTCCTAATCTTTTTCCAATATAGCAGATACAATTACTAGGAATGTCTCACCCTCTCTTAAAAATGCATATTTTAAGTTCATTTGGTAAAGATTTCTTAGAAGCATAAGGTGGACATTCTACCAATGGCTTGGGTTTACTCACAGATGGTTTCAAAGGTTCAAAAACTAGTACCCAACTGCTAATAGCCATGACTTCTTCCTCAGCTTTCATGAACTCCTCACAATTAACAAAAATTCCTCCATCAAGAAGTTCACACCTCTCACTTCTCATTAAGGCTCCCTCTAAATGTTCATCAAAGAAGGTCCTTTCAAAGTATTCCTCATTCAGTGCATCAATCACATCCACCTCCCAAATATCCTCAAATTCTTCAATTTGCTTTCCAATCCTAGAGATATTCATCTCAACTGTCATATTTCCAAAGGATAGTTTCATAACCCCACTTCTATAATTAATCACAACGTTGGATGTGGCTAGGAATGATCCACCTAAAATCACCGGAATGGAATGGGAGGGATTTTGAACAAGCTGGGTGTCTAACATGATAAAATCAGTTGGAAAGCAAAACTTGTCCACTTGGACTCATCCTCCACTATCCCATGTGGCATCTTAGCCGAGCGATTGGCCAATTACAATGCTATTCTAGTGGGTTTCAGGTCATCTAAGCCTAGTTGCTAATAAACAGCGTAAGGCAATAAGTTGACACTAGCACCTAAGTCAAGAAGAGTTTTGTCTATGATGTGGTCCCCAATTATGCATGAAATAGTCAGACACCTCGGATCTTTATACTTTGGAGGTGTATAACGTTGGATGATTGCACTAACTTGCTCAGTCAAGAAAGTTTTCTCCTGGACATTAAGCTTCCTCTTAACAGTGCACATATCCCTGAGGAATTTAGCATAGGTAGGATTTTGCTTGATAGCCTCCAGTAATGGGATGTTGATTCTCACTTGCTTAAAAACCTCGTAAATCTCAAAGTCTAAGATCTCATTCTTGCCTTTTGCTTATCTATGGGGAAATTGTAGTCTAGGTATGTACTCTTCTACTTGATCTTTTTGTCCAACCGAAATGCCCCCATTGTTATCTCTTTCTTTGTCACTTGACTCTTCCTTAATTTCCTTGCCTTCATCAAAATTTTTATCACTCTTTTTTTTTCCTCCCTTTCTTTCTTTCTAAACTCTTTCCTCATTTGGCTCCCTAATCTCTGTACTACCTCTTAACCCTATCTTAATATTTGGTGCAGTAACTAAAGGATCGACTGGTTTTTTGATAACTTTCCCACGTCTAAAAATAGTGACAGATTGCACTTGTTCATGTGGGGGAGCACTTGAAGTCGATGACTCAGTAATGTTCACCTAACCTTGAGGGTTTGGGAAAGTTTGTGTAGGAAGTTTGCCACTTTGAGTGGTACTTATGGTCTGTGTCAATTTAGAAACTTGCACTCTAATGTCATCTAAAGCCCAAGTCACCTGGTTATTGATGTTCAACTACTGATGCATGAATTGGTTAAGAGTGTCCTCAAGAGGCCTCTTTTGCATAGGTTGCATTGCATTTAGATTAGGCTATTGGAATTAGAGTGGTGGTATAAGGGGTGGCTGAAACATATGTCCCTACTGGTCATTCCTCCATGAGAAACTAGAAGGGTTCTTCCATCCTGGGGGATATGGATTGGAAGCTTGGTTTCCCCTTTAGTAAGTGACATTCCCACCTTGTGGGTAAGAAGGATTTCCTTGGCCCCAATTTAGGAATGAGTGATTTTAGGAGCCATTAATGTAAGCTTGACCATAAGCAATTTCTCGAAGCAAAGGGATCTCATGGCACGAATTAGGATCATGTCCCACTTGGTCACATGCGTCACAAATCACCTTCACCTCAACTAGTTTTTCCTTGTTTTTGAGCTCAAGAGAGTCTAGCTTATTTTGTAAAGCAGCTAACCTAACTCACAAATCATCGCTCTCACTTAACTTCAATTGGCCATTAGGTGTGGGATTCCTATCTTCGGAAGAATGGGGAGGTCCAACTTCCCAATCATTAGTCTTCGGCTACCATGTCAAAAATTCCATGGCATCTTCCACCGTCTTATCAAATACGGTACCATTGCGCATGGTAGACACAAGTTAGTTAAGACTAAGAGTCAAAGACTCATAGAACATAATCACGAGTCTTCGACTCAAAGCCATGATGAGGATAAGCCATCAAGAGGTCCTTAAACTTTTAGCAAGCATGACAAAAATTCTCATTGGGCTTACATGAAAATATAGTGGCGATCTTTAAAACTTCTTCCATATTTTTGACAATGCTTTAAATCTAAACCCTAATATCATTAAAAGAATATCTTCTGGTTTTGTAATCTTAAACATGAGTATAAAACTGTGTTAGGGAGAATTTTATGCTTTCACAAGAACATCTTTCCTATCTACTTTTCCTTTACGTGAATCGTGTATTAAAAGCACATCACATTGTGAAATAATCAATCCACCTGGAATTGAAAGTTGAATCAAGACGTTTACCTATTAATTAAATTGCATCTTTTGATTTCATTTATTTGTCACCTTAAATTCAAAATTTTAATTGGTTATTTATATTAAGTTTAATTAAGCAGTTTGCATTTATTTACAATTTGAACTCAATCCAAAACCTCAAACACTTGGAACTGTTATTTTTTGAACTAGGCAGTGAATTTCTTTAATCTTAGGAAACTTAGAAATTAAAACAATAGATTCCTTGTGGATTCGACCTCGTTCTCACCGAGTTAAAACTACACTGCACACACTTGCACTTTGCGGCATCTTAGACGTAATTTCTAGAGGTAGTCACTCCTTATTAAACTCAACCTAGGATAAAACACAAAGCATTAAATCCTTCCTGCACAAAAGTTCACCCAAGAGTGAGACTCCTTAACTCGGGAAAAACTCTTCCCTTGAGATCATGTCCGAGGACTGATTCAGCTTTAGAGCAAAGCTTAAGAATGAAAATCCTTACCAGACAAAGCCATAGAGTGAAACTTAAGTACAAAGATCCTACCAAAGCAAACTATAGAGCGAAGCTCAGGAGCAAAGCAAACCAAACCAAACCATAGAGCGAAGCTCCTTACCATTCTGAACCATAGAGTTAACCTCGGGTGTGATGTTCCTTACCATTCCAAAAAATAGACCGAAGTTAACTATGGAGTTATTACTTCCCTTTTGAAGTCTTGTATTTACTATGGAGTTTTTACTCACTTTCTGAACTTTTGTATTCATCACAAGACTCAAAGTTAGTCTAGGAGTTTGTAATTCCTTTCCAAAGTCATGTCAAGAGCGAGCTATCTTCTCAAAATCCAGTGTGAAGTATAGGGTTAGATATCAACCTAGGAACTAGGATTCCTTCTTGTAATCCAGTGCAAAGCATAGGATTAGATATCAACCTAGGAGCTAGTCTCCTTTCTTGTAATCCGCTATAAGGAATTGGATTAGATATTGACTTAGGAGCCTTGCTTCTCACTTTACCAAGATCAAATGGAGTAAAGTTCCTTATCATTTTAGATAGAACAAAGCTCAGTGCGAAGCACAAGATCTAATATCAATTTAGGAGTGAAGCTTCTTACCTTACCAAACCAAATGAAAAGAAACCCCTCATCTAACCAAACCCAATAGAGCAAAGCTCAGGAGCAAGGCTCCTTACCTTACCTAACTAGACAAAGTGAGGCTTGGAGTTAGGCTTCTCACCTTATTAAACTGGATAGAGCAAGGCTCAATCCAATATCAGACAGAAAATCACTGATCTTGAAGTGAAGCTCCCTTTTTCCAAACTAATGCGAGGCACAAACATAAACCCATGAGTGAGGATCATTTCCACGAGACCAAATGCAAGTTAGATATTTACTAATATAATTTTTTAGATTAATTTTTAGAGTCAAATATAGAGCACAACTCAACTATCAACCAAGGAGCAAAGCTAATTCTTCAAAAGACAGGTGCGAAGCACATATGCATCCTTACATTCAAAGAAGACAACTCCTGTAGCTTTTCAAGTGCGAGGCATTAACCAAGCTACAAGGTTATTTCTTTCTTTGATTCAGCATACAAGGGGGTAAAATAGGCAGTCTGCTTTTCATTTTCTACCTTAGATAATCTAAGGCAGAAAAAGATGAGCAGTTATGGGCACCCCAATTTCGTGCCATTTACTATTTACAATGTTTAATACTTTTAGTTGAATGGTGCTCTACTGATCAAGTTTTCTTAATCGGTGGATCTGTCAAAGCATTAGAATCAACAAAAAAGTGAACATTCAATAAAATGATAATTATACCCCTAGAGTTAGGGAGAAGTCAAGATAAAGGACCAGATCAAAGCAGAAGGCCACCAAAATGCATAGATGTGTCCAAGACACCAAACTAAGGATCTCTTAATCAATAAAGACGGTATCAATCAAAATTAGGAACCTGAAAGACAGTATTTAGGTTAATTTGGTGGAAAAGTCATGAATGGCCTCTACTAACGCACCTGAAAGACGGTATCAATCAAAATTCCAAAATGTCATAAAGAGATACATAACATCTCAAGACATACTGTAACACATAGATCATGGCTTAGAACAACCAAAATGCTACTCCAGAGGTCATTTGGGCTTAGCTAACTCAGAATGGCTCCTACCGATAAAAAGGAAGCTACCAGCAAGTTAGACACAATTTGAGAGCTAAGACAAAGTTAGAAGGCCTTTAAATTGCAAAAGAAGAGGTTTCATCCCTCGAGGTAATGGCATAAGTAAGTCTTGTCAAGTCAAAATTAGGAGGTCCCTCCACAAATTCATTTGCAAAATTTGTTAATGTTTTATAAATTTATAAATGTGTCCTAGAGTCCCACCGATGGCATTTTTAGACTCCTCATACCCAAGAAGGGTAGGAGGAGTCATCCTTATGGCGCTTTTTTGGGCTCGTGCTATAGATTTGGCTGACCCCTTCTCTGTTTCAACCCATTTCAGAGTAGCAACTTTCAAACATACCTAACTTGGTCCTGAAGAATCCAAATTAAACCAAATTTTGACCTAATTGATTCAATTCTCTCCAAAAAGTGCATAGGAAGTCCCAGCAACTCCCAAAAACTGCGTCAAAGGTCTTAGAATGGCTCGAACTTGTTAAAATACAAAACCTGAACTTCCTCAAACATGGCTCGAGTCGGGCCAAAGTGGCCCCCATTTTGGCCTAACTGTCATTTTCCTTGCCTTATAGACATTTGGTATGCTTTTTGCCTATCTTGATTGGTAGGAAATTCTACCCGACTTGTTTTTTGATTCTAATCACCCACAGCGATGTGCAGACATGGTCGCCCAATCTGTTGAGCAAAATTACTTAACAAGCGGCCTTGGCAAAAGTTTTTTTTCCCCTATTTTTTTGTTTGCTCAACAAAATGGTTAATTCTTTTTACCTGTTTGATCGAGCAAAATTTTTGTTCGGCTAAAAAGTTTATAAATAGGCCACCCCCATTCTTATTTTTCTCATTCCACACTCGAGGCTCTCAAGGCTAGACCAGAGCTTCTCTCTCTAGAAATCCCACAGTGGCATAATTTTTTCTCTCTAGAAATTTTTATTTTTCAATTTAATGTACTTGCATAATTAGAATAAAATAATTTTAATTAAATACATAAATTTATTTGTCAATGAAAAGTATCTAAATCATAATTCAGGTTCAGGCCAGACTCGGCACATGATATTGATCGGATTTCCCGAGATAAATTTGTAAAATTCAGATATCATACATATATCATGACCACATCATACAACATGTCATAATATCATTCTATTATGCCATACCCAGTCATAGTACCATGTCTACCATGTCATGTCTTATCATAACATCACATTAGCATGCCAAGCTATGCCGAACATCATATCTGCCCTGCAATATCATTTTTACCATGTTATTCCATGTCATTATCATCATATACCATGCTAACTTGTCATATTACTGTGATATGCCATGTAATATCATGTCATATCGCTATGCCAGTGTGTTATATTATCCTGTTATTCCATGCTACCATACTTAATCACCATCCTACATCATAGTATACATGCTAGGACATCATTTACTATGCTAGTACATGCTATAACATGCCATACATCATGTTTTGACATCCCGGCACATGCCTTGACATGTTAGAACATCATTTACCGGGCTAGCATATGCTGTGACATGATATCCACCATGTTTTGACCGGGTGATACCTTGGCATGCTAGAACACATTCAGACATATAAACACATACCCACTAAGGTCAACACAAACTTAAAAATCAAATGCTTCCCAACCTAGAGTATTCACTTGAGTAAACAAGGCTCCAAAGACTGGGAATGACTTTTGATTGGCTAAGCCGATGAATTGTCATAACTTCCTTTAGATATATATGACATACATCCATGAACTGTCATCCATGCTATAATATAAGTTACCATCATATTCAACATACCCGTGACATACATGATCATAGAAACTGCATCATTCACATCACATTAGGCTCTTAGGCTATTCATATAATCCTGACTGTCATCACCAGGAATTAAATTCTCGATCTGAGCTGAGTTTGTTTCCTAAATGATACTGGCTCACCTACGCTAGGCGCACTCTTGGAGAGAGGCTCTATTTCCACAGTTATGCATGAGGTGCTAATTGTCTTTTCCTTTGGAGTGAAACTTTATCTCTAAATATATGCAAGGCACTAACTGTTCTCTCTTATATGGAGTGAGGCTCCTTTTCTTCCTTAGTTTGCGCCAAGTGCTAACTAATCATACTCATCTGGAGCAAGGCTCCATTCCTCCCGTTATGCACTAGGCGCTAACTGTTCTCCTTTATTTGGAGCGATGCACCTTTCCAGTTATGCATTAGGTACTAACTATCTTTCTCTCAAGAACTACGTAAAACGGATCCCTCTAAAAGGGTACGAGGCAGCTCAAGCAAAAGGCTTGAGTTCGATCATCACAGTGTGAAGGCACTGACTTAAAGCTAAGCTTTGCACCAAAACCATAGTTTAGATTAGAATAGAGCTACATAGACCTGATTCCTTAACAGGGTGGGCACGTAGGTAGCTCAAGCAGAAGGCTTAAGTTTGTCACCACCACATGAAGCACAAACTTGGAGCTAAGCTCATTTCCCTAGTTATACGTAAAATGTTAACTTTCTCTTCTCTGGAGTGAAGCTCATTTCTACAGTTATGCACAAAGCGCTATCTATCTCTTCCTTTGGATTTGAACTTCCCAACGAAGTAATACTCTACCTCTAGTTATGTGCAATGCACTAACTAGGTTCCTTCCACTTAGAGCAAGGCTCCATTATTTCAGTTACACACTTAGATAACTATCCTTCTTGCTTAGAAGCAAGGCTCTTTTTTCTAGTTAACCATTTTCCAGTTATACACTAAGCACTAACTGTTCTTTTCCCAGTAGAGTAAAAAATCCTTCCACCAGTTATGCGTTAGGTGCTAACTGTTCTTTATTGTGTAGAGTAAGGCTTCATTCCCCAGTTATGCGCTCAATGCTAATTGTCTCTTACCTTTTCAATTCAGGTTCATTTCCCAGTTAAGCGCGAAATGCTAACTACCTTTTATCATCCAGAAGAAAGCTTTCTTCCCAAGTTATGCATGAGGCGCTAAATTTCATTTTCGTCTTAAAGCTATGCTCCCACAATTACTCCTAACACAAACCAAGAGCTAGGAATTTTTTTTCTTTCGCATCCTATCTCAAAAACGAGGCTCATTTGCACTGATCTTATATATAGCACTGACCCTATCTACCGCCTCTCATACAGGCATTGTCCCAAAGCTACGTTGATGTGATCTCTTAAAAAGGTATGTACACAACTTTAGTAGACAGCTTAAGTATAGTCTTCACAGTTTTCATAGACCATCTGTGCTAGGCGCCAACTTCGACTTAGAGTTATGCTCTTATTTTTGCACACCAATTCACATTATATAGTTCGGACCACTTTAGGTCTGAACTATAATTGACTTGATCCCTTCACAGGGTACATGGGTAGTTTAAGCACATAACTTAAGCTTGGTCACCACGGTCATTATAAACCATCTTTTAGTTCACACTTCATTACCAGTACACAAATATACTCATCACTACCATATAGGTAGATATCTCACTGTACTCACACACACGAGCTAGGCTCAACCACTCTATATTTCATGTATTTATGATCATAATAAACCAGAGGATTATAATGTTATGTTACGATTGCAAAGAGCAGAAAAAGACTCTAGATATCCCTAGGCATCCAGGCGTAATGGTTTCTATCATAGTCGAACCTCTAGAACCATTATCTCTGATTGCACAATCTAGTTGAGGGTCACTAAAAATGGGCCTTTTATTATGATTTCAAAATCATAAATCAAAATACTTTTAAACCTAAACTAAAATTTAGGTTCCTCGACACACCCATTTTGAAAGTATTGGATGGCGACTCCTATTCTCTATAATCAAAGCCTTATTTCAAAACAAAAACTAATTTTTTACAATTATGCAATCTCTGACACACCATGTCGTAATAAAGACTCATAACCCACGCCCATTGACCCAAACGTGTGGATCTAATTGTGACATGTGTACTTTTACGTGATTTACGCATCCAAATTAAGAACAGTTTCAACCTAGTGCCCAGGTATCCGATTGGAGTGGTATTTTTCGTCATTTCATGTATTTTATGAGATTTACGTATCCAATTAAAAGTGACTATAATTTAATGTTCAGGTGTCCAATTAAAGTGATATTTTTTGTTATTTTCGTGTAATTTTGTTAGATTTACGCATCTAAATTAAAAATGGCTATGACATGGCACTCGGGAGTCTGATTAGAGTGATATTTTTAATCATTTTGTGTATTTTTACGAGATTTACGCATCTAAATTAAAAACGACTATAACTCGGCACTTGGATGTCTGATTAGTGTGATAGTTTACACCATTTCGTGTATTTTTATGTGATTTACACATCCAAATTTAAAACTGTTATAACTTGGTAGTCAAGTGTCTAATTAAAGTGATATTTTTAACAATTTTGTGTATTTTTGGGAGATTTGTGCATCTAAATTAAAAATGACTATAATTTGGTGTGCGGGTGTCCAATTAGAGTGATATTTTTCGTCAGTTTTTGTATTTTTACAAGATTTATGCATCCAAATTAAAAATAGCAATAACTTCATGCTTGAGTGTTTGATTAGAGTGATATTTTTGTTATTTCGTGTGTTTTTACGTGATTTATACATCCAAATTAAAAATAGCTATAACTTGGCACTCGGGTGTCTAATTAAAGTGACATTTTTAATCATTTTGTGTATTTTTATAAGCTCTACACAAGCTAAATTAAAAACGGCTATAACTTGGTGCTTAGATTTCTATTAGAGTGATATTTTTTTTTGTTACTTTGCATATTTTTACGAGATTTACGCATTCAAATTAAAAAGGGTATAATTTAGTGCTAGGGCATCCGATTAGAGTGATATTTTGTCATCTCATGTATTTTTACGAGATTTACGAATCCAAATTAAAAATAGCTATAACTTGAAGCTCAGGTGTCATCTTAGACTAATATTTTTTTATTTCTTGTATTTTTATGTGATTTACGCATCCAAATTTAAAATGGGCATAAGTTGGTGCTCGGGTGTCCTATTAGAGTGATATTTTTTTATCACTTCATGTATTTTTATGAGATTTATGCATCCAAAGTAGAAATGGTTTTAATTTGGTAATCGAGTGAGATTAGAGTGATATTTTTTGTTATTTCGTGTTCGTTTATGAGATTTACACATCCAAATTAAAAATGGTTATAACTTTATACTCGAGTGTCCGATTATAGTGATATTTTTATTATTTTGGGTATTTTGGGTGATTTACGGATCCAAATTAAAATTGCCTATAACTTGGTGCTCGGGTGTCTGATTAAAAGTGATAGTTTTTATCGTTTCATGCATTTTTATGTGATTTACACATCTAGATTAAAATTGGTATAACTTCGCACTTGGATGTTTGATTAGAGTGATATTTTTAATTATTTCATGTTTTTACGAGATTTATGCATCCAAATTAAAAGCAGTTATAACTTGGTGTTGAAGTGTCTGAACAAAATGATATTTTTCGTTATTTCGTGTATTTTTACGCGATTCATGCATCTAAATTAAAATCGGCCATAACTTAGGTGTCAAATTAGAGCGATAGTTTTCGTAATTTTGTATATTTTTACATGATTTACTCATCCAAACTAAAACTACCTATCACTTTAAACATCCAAATTAAAAACAGCTATAACTTAGTGCTTAGGTGTCCAATTAGAGTTATTTTGTTTTTCATTTTGCATATTTTTACAAGATTTACGTGTCCAAATTAAAAACGACTATAATTTGGTGCACAGGTATCTTATTAGAGTGATATTTTTTTGTCATCTCATGTATTTTTACGAGATTCACACTTTCAAATTAAAAATAGTTATAACTTGGTCCTTAAGTGTCTAATGAGAATGATATTTTTTTTGTCATTTTCTTGTATTCTACATGATTTACACATCAAACTAAAAAAAGGTGTAAGTTGGTGCTCATGTGTTCGATTAATGTGATAGTTTTCGTCATTCATGTATTTTTATGTGATTTATGCATCCAAATTAAAAATGGCTATAACTTCGCACTTGGGTGTTCAATTAGAGTGATATTTATAATCACCTCTTGTATTTTTACGTGATTTAAGCATTCAAAATTAAAAAAGGCATAAATTGGTTCTCCGGTGTCCGATTAGAGTGATATTTTTCATTATTTCACTTATTTTTATATGATTTATGCATTCAAATTAAACACAGATATAACATGGTACTCAGGTATCCGATTAGAGTGATATTTTTATTATTTCATTTATTTTGTGTGATTATTGCTTCCAAATTAAAATTAGCTATAACTTGGCATTCGAGTATCCGATTAGAATGATATTTTGCATTATTTTACGTTTTTTCTATGATTTATGGCATCAAATTAAAAAGGCCTATAACTTAGGTGCTCGGATGTCTAATTAGAGTGATATTTTTTCTTTATTTCATGTATTTTGACGTGATTTACACATCAAATTGGTGTTGATGATGAGATAA
>QLOD02000010.1:14949958-14962829 GCA_003260245.2 Sideroxylon spinosum | reverse complement strand
AGCTATAAGACGGCTATTCATGTTTACCATTTTGGGATTATATGGGCATGATAAGTCCATTATTATACATATATATTGGGAGCACTGGTGCTTAGCATTTGGTTGAGACTTAATTATGTTATTTTGGAACATGTTGTATGGATGCATGTATGTTTGCATTATTGTATCTCACATCCCTAGGTCACGTGATTTGAGACATATTTAGCCTTTGTCATTCAAATATGCATTCGGACAGGGCCTCTATGGGCACGAGCATGTGGATGGATTTTGTAATCTTAGTTAGACTAATCTGTTCAAATGGGTGTATACACGACTTCGACGTGCAAATGGTCGTTCGAATAGCAATAGTCAGATTCCAAATTTTGGTTTAAAACAGCCATTGTTTTCTGAAAAACAATTATTTCCCACTTCAAGAAAGGAATCCACGTGACTTCAAAAATTGATTAGTAATACTTCAACACAAATCCATTAATTAATCTCCATAAAATTTTATTAAATTTTCATGTGTTTTTATTTAATTCTGAATCAAAATACAATACCCATGTTTTTTCGACCCAAACTCATCTATCTCAAATAGCCAATGCAAACTTCTTAATTTAACTCATAATAACAATAATTTACCAAGCTGAAGTGTCATAAAGATATACAAATATACCCCAGTAATTCACCAAGCTCAAACTCCTACCTCAATCTGAAAGGCTCAAACAAGAGTAAAACAAATGCCAAAACTTTCGAACCAAATCGGAACACTAGAGAGTCTTATCTTTTCTCTTCATTCTTTCCCAATTGAGACAAGTTAACTACTTCACTTCAACAACCTCCCAACTCTAAATAATACCTAACCTTGGCTCACTCTCCCTTAATTTCCTCCTCTACTATAGCTGGATAACCCACGAAACACCTATATACATGAATATAATATGCATATATAAAATGTAAAATGGCCAAGTGGCACAAAAAAACCTGGACACCATGGTGGTGTCTATGCCATGTGGAAGACCGTTAGTGGG
This sequence comes from Sideroxylon spinosum, assembly GCA_003260245.2. Lineage (NCBI taxonomy): Eukaryota > Viridiplantae > Streptophyta > Magnoliopsida > Ericales > Sapotaceae > Sideroxylon > Sideroxylon spinosum. The sequence continues at coordinate 14,961,819 of QLOD02000010.1, read as the reverse complement.
TCAAGATGCTGACTTACCAAAATATACATATATTCAATACTATAAATTAGATCAGTTGATGGGACATCTGTCCTAGTGTCATATATAACAACCCAGTCAGTGTGTAAATCTAGAAATAACTCAAAACATATTGTTGTTCACACATAGGTCTGCATAACCCTTCATTCGCATGTGTGTGTGGATGGTTGTGGACAAGCATTAAAATTGCCCATCATTCACATACAGTTCAAATAGGGTTCCATCCCACCGAACAAGCTTAAAACCAACTTAATTTTTTTTAATTCATTAATTCCAACGCAAAGATTAATATAAGTAAACTCAGTTTAGCGAACTAGCGAAGACCCAGGTCATCACAGAAAACTCATTTATTAAACACATTATATTTTATTGTGTTCCTTAATCAATTTAAATAAAATATCTATTCAAAATTTACATTTTTTAATTTTCCCTTTATTTTTTTTTTATTTTTACTAAATCCTCAATTCAAAATTATATTAAAAAAAATTAAAATGAAAGGAACAAGAGGAAAAAATATAAGATATAAAATCTTAAATCTATCTATAATTCTAACACTTTGTTTGAAATGGTGGATTTGATAGAATTTAATTTCATTTGATGAAAATTCTGACTAATTCTTATGTTTGGAATTAAATTTATGAGTTAGATTTAATTTCATTTCATAACTTAAATTTTGGGATTTCTATATCATTGAAATCTAATCCAAAATAATATAATTTGATGTGAATTCATTATTTTCTTAAATCATTTAAATAATTGGACAAATTTATCATTATAAATCTTATTTATCATAATTTCTATTTCCCATTAACACGGCCAAATTTGGTATTTTTTTAATTCAAATTAACTCAATTCTTAAATTCAAAATATGTTCCGAACACAAATTTTATTTACCAAATCAAATCAGTTCCTTATTTTAAAATCGAATCAATTCTAAGAAATGTTTTCAAACGGAGTATAAATGAATGTGTTTTCTCTTTACTTTTCTCCTTCATTCCAATCCTACATGGTATGCTTATTTGATCTTCATTCCACTTTTTCTCTCTCTTTTTTTTATTTATTTATAGAATTTTGAATTATTTTTAAAATTTCTTCATTCCTTCATCTTTTCTCTTTTCTTATGTACAAAACATTTATTTCTTTATCCTATATCGTTAAAGCTACAACTTTTTTTTATTTATTATTTTGTACGTAAAATCACTAGAGTTGTGGCACATGATTTTAATGTATGTGAATAAACTCATAATTTCCAAAAAGAGGCCCACTTGCTTATAAATTCAATAAATTGTCAAATTTACAGTTCCAAATACATTAGTAGTTAAATCGGAAAATATAAATAGAATTAAAATAAAATAAAAAAAAACAAATTAGGAATGATAAAATAATGATTAGATTATTTCTCTCCTAATAATAACTTTTAGAATTTTCAAAATTTAAAAATACAAATGATATTGAAATATTAATTAGTTTCGGAAGTAGTTATTTTTCTAAATTCTAATTTCAACTTTAAGTGGGTCACATTAATTATATTTGTTTTATTTTATAAAACATATATGATTGATAATATTTTTTATTTGAGTTATTTTTATGAAATTAATTAAAAATTATTATCAAATCTTCAGTGTTACTCGATATGTTCATCATTCTATATTTTTTTTATTCTTATGAATATTTGAATAAAATTTACCTTATGAGTTTTTTTTCCTAAATTGTAATTTAAATTTAAATTGACCACATTTACCTTTTTTTTATTAATATACAATTAATAATAATATTTTTAATTTAAGTTATTTTCGTGAAACCAACAGGTATATGACCACAACTAGATTCTTAAATTTATCTGTACAGCCATTACAATTGTATTATGTGATTCTAAGTAACATGAAATGAGTTAATAGATTTTTAAAATGGATTTACTTATTTATTGGTTAACTATTGTTGTAAAATTTATATATTTTAACTAAAAATAATTTGAAAAGTATTAAGTATTAATTAAATTTAACAAAAATTAGCACCTCTCATAATAACAACTCTTTGTATATTTTAAGTTTAAAATACAAACTTAAAAAAAAAAAAATGAATTAGGCTTGAAAGTGCCTAAATTTAATTAGGTTAAAGAGAAAACTTTTTTAATTTTAATTTAATAGTTAAATTAGTCATATTGACCATTGTTAATTAGCAATTGAGTTACTTATATAAAGTACAATATGATATTTATAAAAATAATTTTTTAGCTTAAGTTACTTCTATAAAACCAATCAAAAAATTATTTTAACAAAATTGATATTAATAGTATTTCTAACTCAAAATTTATTTTGCAAACTACGTCAAGAATTAAAAAAAATAAAAAATAAAACGTATATTAAAATTAACCAATAATTTAAAATAAATAAGAGCTCTGGTCGATTATGTAAGTTTGTGGTTAATATATATTCTAAAGCAAATTTTAATTTGTAAAATTGGGTCGGATTGAGATTTCATAAAATATAAACTTTTAATATCTATATGAAAGTTTGACTTCAATTAATTTTATTGGATCACTAATACAGATACAGATAAAAAAGATAAATATAACCCAATAACCATTTTACAAAATTATACAATTTTATTGAAATATTTTTGTAATATATTTAAAAATTATGTATTGTCAATACAATTTTGTGCATTGCAGGAGTTAAAACTAGTAATTGTTTAGATAATTAAATATTCCAAATTAATGAATTTGAGATTAAATTATATTAAAATATAAGTCAGAAGGTTAATTTATATAATAATGTATGAAATGTTTTAATAATTATGACCAAAATAGCAGTAACACTATTTTCTAAAATAATAGAACTACCTTTTGTGATATTTTCAAATTATCATGTTTGAACTATTCAAATTCACAATAAAATTTCTCCTAAAACTAGAAAAATTGTATTTCAACTATTCTCCTTAAGTAATTATTGACAAAATTTTTAATTTTAAATTCATAACTATTAATATTATCTAAATCTTTTTAAAGAAATGAAAAATATTTATTAATAAACCAATTTTCTAATATAATTATGTTTAACTTCCTCCCATGCCACGTTTTTTTGCCCCTACTTCTCATACCAATTGAAAAAGATTTGGAAAATAAATAAAATTTTGATCAATGTGTAATGATTTTTTCTAATATAAAAGAAAGATAAGTTTGCGATCCAAGAAGATGTAACTCTACGAACACGAATTCCGTCCCTGTATAATTTAAATTTTTTAGGAGGTGTTAATTTTTTTAAATTTATACAGTTCTATACGATTTCAAGCTCAAATTTAACCCGCACCAACAACCGCACCTACTCGCAATTCGGCGCTACGATTGACCGAATTTCCCGAGAAAAATTCTGAGGTTGGAGTGACGCCGTTTTGGGTGGCGTTGCCGGGCTGTACATCAAAAACCCTAGGAGGGTTTACGAGGGCGTCTTCCTCTGTCAAAATCAATGTCTGATTCTTTTTTTTGGGTACTTGATACTTAACGGTGTTGGTGCATTACATAAATACATAAATACGTAGATACATCTATAATAAACAGAGACAAATGGATGCAGAAGTGACTCTTGTGGCGAGGAAGGCTTGTTTCGGACTCCCTACGGGTTGCCCTTCGTGCTTGCCTGTTTACATCTACCTTAAATTTGCTCAAATCCCCTTTCACTTGGATTTCAATCTAATTTACCCCGATTCAGGTTAATTCTCATCTCTCTCTCTGTCTCTGTCTCTATATGTATATATAAATATGTGTGTGTGTGTCTGTGTGTTTTTTTTTTTTTTTGCATATTTGTATTTGGAATAATTGCCCAACGGCCCAATGAATGGCAGATTGTATTGATAAATGCATATGTTTGTCTTAGTTGATATTGGTATATGCATATGTTTGTCTTAGTCTTGTTCATTGTTTTTCCAATTAACTTTTGCCAGTTCTCTATCCAAGTTTTTGTTCTGTCTAATAATTTTTTTGGTCATATTTTAGATTGTTTCTACCGTTTTATTTGCAAAGTTTTTGATTTTGAAGTGGTTTTTAGATTTGAATCTTGCATTTATTCTTACGGTCTTCAATCTTTTGCGTTTGTTTGTTGTGCTTTCTTACTATCATGTGGCAGCGGTAATTGATCATATTTGCATTTTCCAGATAATTAAGTGTTTATTCAGCTATGCCCTTCGCTAAAAATCAATATCCAGATGCAATTTAAAGAGGGAAAGTTTTTAAAATTTTTAGTATGGATAGGAGAAGCTTGTTAAAAACTGTCACTTGATTGGTGTTATTTAGTCGTTGGTGTATTTAATTGCTTTGGTAGAACCCCAGACTTACTGGCTATTTTCATTGCTTGATCCTCTAGGGACCTGGTAATATAACTTTACCTTTTTTATGTGGCAAGCCTCGGATTTCTTAACCCAATGAGTGAACCTAATAATCGCATGCATCACATATAAACTGACCGTAATCCTAATCAGAGCCATACAATCACCCTAAAGCAGACATTAAAATAAAATAAGATATAGTAAAGTCTCGGTTTTAACTGGGCAACAATGCTCCAATGTACAATAAGGGCTTGACCGTCCCAATACTGCCCAACTCAATATGCACGTTCAACTTGCCAATCTATTGAGAGCATCAAATTCATACTTAACTAATCTAAGATGAAATAGAAGGACAATGGAAGACTCTAAATCAGATTCTCCACTGGTAGGCCCATTTTAAACCTGCAGTCATAACTGTAAGGGAGTGAGTACTAATTCACGAGTGCCTACTTTATACGCAAGCATGCAATACATGTCCTATGATGTTATTAACGTGAACATACCGTGTAGTAGTGCATTTCACTCACAACATGCCATTTATGTTCTGTCATGTCACAAACAAAAACATATCAACTAACAATATATTCCACTTATAAACCAGATTAACGTGCAACAGAATGGCCTAGCATGTTGCTATCATGTGACAAGTAGTTTCAACTGATATTAAATTAAGCATAGCCTAGCAACAACATTAGATTGTCATCATGCACCATCTCGGTATCATTAATGTTAGCTTTTAATTAGGTGGGTGTCCATTTTCCATCGTCCATTAAATCCTAACTTCAATAACTATCAGTTTATAAGAAACAAAAAGCCAAACCAAACCAAATCAAGCCTTTTCCCACCAGGTGGGGTCGATTATATGGATTTGACAACGCCAATCAAATTTGTTTAGGGTTATGTTCTCCGTTAGATCTATGTAGGCAAGCTCATACTATATCTTTTTCACATATTAAATTGTAATAATCATCACGTTATCTGATAAGCCATATAATTACATTATCCTAGCCAATATCTCTTTTCTGTCCCACACATTTACTTCTACTAATTATTAGAAGGTTCTCCCACTTCCATAGATTACATTGCTAGACCAACATAATCATTTGTTTGTTCTCTAACCCACATCAAGTCAATTAGTTCTCAAGACTGACCACTGTATTATCTTCGGACCATATCATTATCAAAGACTAGTTATTCAAATTTCAACAACCGAAACACCTAACAATGTTTCCATGTAAAGTTATCACCCTTTTCTTTCATAGTCAGAATCAACCATTTTCATTTCAATTACGTTAAACCCATTTCCAAACACAATCCTAGATGCAGATGCACCCGCATATTACAATTTCCATAATATTCATTTTTCAATTTAACCGTTGTCGTTTTTATGGGCCAACCCCAACAAAAACGATGAACCTAGTTTTCATCGTTTATGAACCTTGGTTCAAGGGTCACGATACACCTATTCATCATCCAAACCAGTGTTGTCTTTCATGGGCCAACACCTAATGGAAATGATGAATTGAATCGTCGTTATTTATGAGACTAGGCCTAAGGGTCATGATATGCTAAGTCAGCATTGTCGATTATGGACCAATATCCAACGGTCACGATGAACTAAGTTAGCATCTTATTGTAGTCTAGTAACTTACTAGCACGAGAATCAAACACATGCATCACACCACATCCACATTTCTCATCACATATAACATTACATTACCCAATATCACACAACTTGTTTATCCATCACATTCAAGTGAACCAAGAATTTAGTTATCACGTTACCTTTACCATGCTTTCATGTTTCCCATTCTATTAGACATATCTGTATAAGCATATTCATCCCATTATTATTATTATCTATCTTTCCATATTCAAGAGAGTAATGGTCATATTCGGATTGTCAAACACTCCCATGTCTTGATGTATTTTAATCATTCAGTAACTTTCTTCCTTTATCGAGTTTTATCTCTCTTCATCAGTTTACCAAATTATCTAACTCAAGCAATCAATTAACTTTCAGCATTACAGATATCAAATTTTATCATTTAGCTTCAGTACTAAATACCAACCATACTTTACATTTTTATTGAATGACATCAAGTCTTTATACCAGATCTTACTTTCATCTGATTAACCACATATTTCTCATTTTTCTAAATTTTATTTCAATCCGGTCATCCCAAATGTTACCTTCAATATGTTTAATTATGTGTGTGCAATCTTTCCAATTACAAAGAAAATTAGGTTTTGGGGGAAATGGTGATGACTAATAGGACTTTGGTCTTTATCATCTTTCTTTGTTGCTAAGGTTGAAGTTTTTGGGAGAATATGATTTCCCTGTTAAGCATTTATTCACATCTAGTTGCAGGTTATTTCAAGGGCAAACAAAAAAGGGGATTTTTTTTTTTTTTTTGGGGAGGGGTGGTTGTGGTCTTGATTTATATAGTTTTTCATCTTTTGTTGGCATATGAATGTCTGATTGGTGGACCATTTTGAGCCATTTTTGTACTTGGGGGGCATTCCCATGATCCCATTTGAATAAACATATATTTACTTAAGAAAAAAAATGAAGATGAAAGAAATAAAGAAGGAAAAGAAGATAGCATAGAAAGCTTTCATAGAACCTCTTACAAATTATCCCTAGGGGCTGTTCATGCAATGTGAATCGTGACCATGAACAATACTTTGGTCTTTGTCATGTTTCTTTGTTGTGATTGTTGATGTTTGTGGGAAAAAATGATTGTCCTATCCAAATAGGATGTTAAAATCTAGATTTTACCTAAATCGATGGAGGATCCAAAAAATCGAATCGTAAAATTGTAAGAGTTTACCTACTACATAAAAATAACACCTAAAAAATGTAAACATACTTGTAAATACTATGACTGGGGCATTTTAATTTGTATATTACTCTATAGTATTGCCAATTTGTCATTCCTATATGAAAAAGGTTAATTAAAGTTAAAATAAATCCATGTGTTTCGTATCTAAAATGTTGTAACAACATTCGTACTTCACATGATAATCAAATTACATGAAAATGACAAAATAAGCTAACGCATAACTCAGTTAAAAAAAAAAAAAAAAAAAAAAAAAAGGAACATCAGCAACAATAAAAAGAAAAAAAGTAAAAACAATAGCATATAGCTTAGGATTTTACCATTGTATTTTACAATTTTAACCCCCAAAATTGTGATTTTACGAGCTTACCCTTGTAAAGTTACCCCCCAAAACAATTTTTGTTGCAATTGGACAATTTTTCTCACCCTAACATCATTGAAATTGAGATTTTAACAAAATTGCTATCAATGTAACTGTTGTTTGGCTTAATAAGTAATTATTCACCTCTAGTTGAGGTTATTGTAAGGGCGAAAGGAAGAGAGGATCTTGGGGTAGGTTAGGGTTCCAAGTTTATGTAGTTTTTTAAATATCTTATAGCACATGAATGCCTAATTGGAGGACGGTGTTGAGAGTTTCTGGGTACTTGGTGGCATCCCTCTTGATGCATTTTGAACAAACTGAATTTACTTAAGAAAAAAATAAAAAAAAGGAAGTGTGGTTGGTCGGCTCAAAATAGAGATTCTGAGTGTTTGGGAATAATGTTGAGAGTCATAAATTGCAAAAGTTGCTGGAGGTGCGCGGGGTAGAGTTAGCGTAGTCTAGAGAGAGAGAGAGAGAGAGAGAGAGAGAGAGAGAGGAGGCTACAATTATGGGGAAATGTTGATGACTGGATTATGGAGAAGGCCTATGACCGGATTCTTAGGGAGATTCTATGGAAAGTATTGGAAATGAAAGGAGCGTATGTCGTATATATTGAGGCGATAAAGGACATGTATGATAAAACCGTGACATCTATACGGACGACTAGCGGAGAGATTAAGGAATTTCCTATCATGATTGGTCTGTATCAAGGCTCAGCGTTAAGCCTATACTTTCTTGTCCTAGTTATGGATGGGATTACCAGACATATTCAGGATGAGATGCCATGGTATATGCTTTTTGCAGATGATATTGTTTTAGTAGATGAGACGAGAGAAGGAGTGAATGCTAAGTTAGAATTGTGGCGGGAAAATCGATGCAAAACGGAATATATGGAATATAAGTTTAGTCAAAGTAGGACAACTGGTGGCGTAGGAGTAAGTTTGGGCACACATAAATTGTAGAGAAAGAAAACTTTAGGTACTTTGGATTTATGGTGCAACAGGATGGAGGGATTGATATTGATATAAATTATAGGATTCAGGCTGGGTGGACCAAATGGAGGAGTGCTTCAAGGGTCTTGTGTGATCGAAAAGTTCCTTTTAAGGTGAAAGGCAAGTATTATAAGGTGGCAGTAAGACCAACATTGTTATATGGATCAGAGTGTCCGGCAGTAAAGCATAATCATGTTCAGAAGATGGCAGTTACGGATATGAGAATGTTAAGATGGATGTGCGAGATCACAAGGAGAGATAGGATTAGAAGCAAGGAGATCAAGGGAAAGTAGGAATAGCACCGATTGAAGATAAAATGAGAGAAAATCGTTTAATATGGTTCGATCATGTTAGAAGGCGTCCAATGGAGGTACCGGTTAAAAGGTGTGAAAGTATAGAGATTGTTAGGAGCTCGAGAGGGAGAGGGAATCCTAAGAGAAATTGGAAAGAAACTATTAAACATAACCTTACCTCTAGGATCTAACGGAGGACATGGCCTTAGACAAATTTAATTGGCGTCGTCAAATCCATGTAGCCAACCCCACTTAGTGGGAAAAGGCTTGATTTGTTTTGGTTTTATATGATAAGTTGTTTACCTTACGGAGGCTAGTGAGACAATGGATAGGTTAACCAAATGGTGACATCTGCTGTGTAACCAAGTGTTGCAAGGATTATAACCATTAAAGAGGAAGGTTACAGGGTTTGTTTTTATAACATCTCTCTCTAGATTAATTAATAGTCTCTTGATGGATCCCTCAACTCTAGCCACTAATTCATTGGTCCCTTGTGATCCCGCATGGAGGGAAGGACCATGAGACCCTTGGAGGTGCTCCTAGGTAGAGGAGGTCCTTAGGGTTTGGTCCAAGCCTCTGAGATAAAATCTTGTAGAGCTTGATCTAGAAGTCTAATGAGGATTTAGAGTTTCTTTGACCGATAGGTGATTCGTTGGGTGGAGTGTGCTGCAAGACTAGGCTTCTCTTAGTTGAGTACTAAGTATGGCAGGTGAAGTGCCTTTGAGTTGGAGAATTGGCCACCCCCAGAATGATAGGAGGAAAATAAGATGGTATAGAAAGCACTTATAGAACTTTTTATGCATTATCCATAGATTTAGGATTGCAGTACACAATTAAGACTTGAGAGCTCCGAAAAAACTTAAAAAAGTGATCTCCATGAAATTAAAGGATTACTTTTGTACTTCTTAGTCGCTAAAGATCCATTTCCTCAACTAGGAGGTTGGCTTCTTGTGCAGAAAGTTCATATTTTTTTACTTGTTAAAGTTATCTAAAGATTCTATTGAGGAACCGTGCATAAGGACCCTATAACATAGCTTTACTTAGATTATGATTCATGGGCAAGTCAGGGGCATCACATCTTGCTTTTCTAGAGATCACGAAAATTGCAAACAGCACCATTGACCCTAAGAATGACAAAAAAGATGAAACTAAGCCTGCTTCAAGGGCACTTGAATAAAACATAAACTATGACTTCAAATTTAATTATGCAAGGATGCTCCATGCTCCAGTATGTTGCTAAGCATGTGGGAGACCAAAAGTAAGGTAAGGGATTTTTCCCCAAAAAGGAAGATAAAATGAAAAAAAAAATACTATAAAAAAGGACAGAAAAGAACAAGCTTATACAAGGTTTTATGGGATTATTTTGTCTATACTTGCCAAAGCATCAAAAACATTTACCTCCTCAATAGTTCACTGGTGATTACATGTTTGTTGTGAGGTGTCATGTGGGTCTCTCTCTGGATGGGAGCCTTGTCTAGGTTTATCCAGAGCTAGGGTTTCTACCAATACATTCAGAATAAATTTACTTTGCACTCTGAGCTTGAATGTGTTACATTTTGCATCCCCTGAGCTCTTGATTAAATTACTTTAGGATCTAATGTTTTAATTGCGACAATTAAGGCCATAAGGTTTTAAGGTTTTAAATGGTCACCTGACCCATTTAACGAATGATTTGTTTATGAAAATTCACTGAGGGCTAACACTGCAACAACTGAAAGCCTTGGGCTCTTAGTTGTTGCAATTACAAGATTTGGCCTTGAAGTAGGATTTGGTCAAAAGCTCAAGGGTACAAACTGTATATTGTATCTCACTTTTTTCTTTCCATTGCTTTCTGTAGTTACTGTGTCAACTTTTTCTTTGATTTATGGTTAAGTCATAGTCTAAAATATAATCAAAATTCGTTTCTTCTTTTCTGGAGAGTAAAAAAGCACTACCACTGCAGTCCTCATAATTGGTCTTTGACTTCTATTTTGCTAGATCAAATTCCATTTGTTGAGTCTGGTACTTATGTGGCCTATAACAATGAGAAGGGTGGGGTTATTGAGGCCTTAAAAGAAGACAGTGTTGTTGATTTGGACTCCAATGTCAATTCTGTCCCTGATTGGATAACCACAAAGGCAATGGTTAATTCGTGGCTTGAAGATGCACTAATGTATGAACTCTGGGTTGGTTCTGATGGAAGTTCTGCACACAAGATATATTATTCTGACCTGCCATGGCCAATTGGTAAATTTCTGTACTACAAGCAAGCTCGCCTTACAAAACAACTTCTTGGAATAACGAAGGAAAATGCAGACCGAAGAGAAGAGGAGGTACTCTCCATCTCCATCTCCCTCTTCCTTATCTCCCCTTTAAAAATGGATCATGCAAGAGGCATTGATTTTACCTTTCTCCTCTCTTTTTCCTCCTTACAAAAGCGTTCACTTAATGTGCATGCTTACACATGCACTTATCAATATTTTATCTTGTTGGGTAGATTTACAGAAGAGCAACAATTGCCTACGAAGCTCTGTCAACTAGGTTAGGAGATCAATCATTTTTCTTTGAGAACAGGTGACTGCAAAATATGCTATTGTAACATTTTTTTTATTTTTTTACTGATCTCATATGAAAACACCTGGAGCAACGTTCAAAGGCAAATCTTTTTAATGAGATGATAAATGAAACTGGTGCTCTATTGGATTACAGGCCAACAAGTTTGGATGCAGTTTTCCTTGGCCATGCACTTTTTACTCTTCTAGCATTCCCAGTGAGTACCTTCATTGATTGCAAATTTATTTACTTTTTTACAGGCAATTGTGAATCATTAATGATACATCCATGTTAAATGTGGCTTTTAATAATATACGTGTAGAACACTAAATGACAGTTGTCATGACTCAGGCATCATATTAATTAGCAATTAACCTTCATTTTTTTTGCAAGTAAAATAAATAATTGAATTAAGGGCATCACGAGGATCTACTCAATTAAAATTGGCCAATAATGCTATATCTCCCTACCCTCCATGTTATCGACAAATCTAATAATTGTC
>QLOD02000010.1:14917910-14935089 GCA_003260245.2 Sideroxylon spinosum | reverse complement strand
GGTCATGTTAGAAGACGTCCAATGGAGGTACCGGTTAAAAGGTGTGAAAGTATGGAAATTGCCAGGAGTAGGAGAAAGAGAGGGAGAGGGAGACCTAAGAGAAGTTGGAAAGAAACTATTAAACATGACCTTGTTTCTATGGATCTAACGGAGGACATGACCCTAAATAAATTTGATTGGCGTTGTCAAATCCATATAGTCGACCCCAACTAGTAAGAAAAGGCTTGGTTTCGTTTGGAAACTCTTTGGGTAGTTCAATGAATTTTTTTTTTCTCCCTCTCAAAATGGGGAATTTGTTAAAAGTTGTGAATGCAACCTTCATTGTCTTAATCCTTAAAAAGATTGTAGTAGTTAATATCAAAGATTTTACACCAATTAGTTTAATTGGAAGTTTGTACAAAATTCTCTTCAAAATGTTAGCCAACAAATTGAAGGTGGTGATGATTTATCTGCTGTTAGGCACTTTAAATGCTTTTGTGGGAAAAGGGGGGGGGGGGACATATTCTAGAATTTGTACTGATTGCACATGAGATAACGGACTTCAGGTTGAAGAGTAAAATCCCAGATGTTATCTGCATGCTAAACATTGAATAAGCATTCGATCATGTAAACTAAGATTTCTCATTATATTTAAGACAAGGATGGTCTTTGGGAGAAGTGATGGAAATGGATGAAATGGTGCACATCCAAAGTAAGGTTCTTAGTATTGGTCAATGGCACCTTGACTGGCTTCTTTGTGGCTTCCAAAGGTTTGACACATGGCGATCCTCTGCCTCCGTACCTATTCATTATGGTGATGAAGTGCTTAGCAGGATGGTCGGGAGAGCTAAGGAAAGTGGTTTCTTAAATGGGTTTTTTGTTGGGCGTGCTTCTTAAAGCACTTGTGAAGTATCAATACTATTTGCCGATGACTCAACAACTTTTTTGTTAAAGTGGATGTTATGTCGATGGGACTCATTAGATGCATTCTCCTTTCCTTTGACAGTCTCAAGATCAAAAATCAATTTTGTTAAGTCAGAAATTATTCCAATTGACAGTGTGGATGAGCTTACTTTTGTGTTGGGTTGTAGAGTCAACACCTGGCCTTCTGTGTACTAGGGCTTTCACTGGGGGCTCTTTCAAGGCAAAAGGAGTTTGGGATGGGGTGTTGGAGAGGATTCAGAAGAAACTAACTTGATAGAAACAAAAGTATTTGTCTAAAGGGGTCAAATGACTCTGATCAAGAGTTTACTATCTAACCTACCAGTACATTTCATGTCACCTTTCAAAGCTTTGGCTATAGTAATTAGTAGATTAGACAAGAGTCGATCAGATTTCTTGTGGGGAGGCGGAGGAGATAAGTTTAAATACCACTTGGTTGACTGGAAAACGGTATGCATTCTGATATATGGAGGTGGAATTGGCATAAAAAACCTGAAGTTGTTGAGCGAGACATTGATATGCAAATGACTATGGAAAGACGCTTGTGAGAAGGATAGGTTGTGGTGGAAGTTTATTGCACATAAGATTGGGTAGAATGGGAGGAGTCGAATGCTATTGTGAGGAGTATATCTATTGGCTCCAGTTTTGTGGATTAACATTCGTAGAAGGTGGCTTACTTCCAGAAGCAAATCAGATGGCAAACGGATCTAAAATCAAATTTTGGAAGCACACTTGGAATCCATAGGAAATGCTGTAGAATCTCTATCATAAGTTATTTAATCTGTCGGTGAACAAGGTAGTCAGTGTGGCAGATTGTGTTTTTTTTTTCTAGTGGGTTATCTGGGGTGGGATTTGGTTCTTTATTCTGGAATTCTGTATAGATCTCAAGTTTCATTAGCATCTTCCTGATGCTACTTTCATTCCATATTCAATAAAACTTTACTTATCTTTTTCAAAAAAAAAAAAAAAAAAAGGAACCTACATGATTGAGAAATAGCAAGGAATATTGAACTTTTTGGATTTCTACGAATGAGGAAGCTGGCTACCGGTGAAGATGAAGCCTTGTGGGTGGCCTCCAAATCTGGAAAATTTAAGTCCAGTTATGTTGGAGTTGAAACCTGACTTCGCGGGCAGAAATATTTGGACTGATGGAGTGATATTGAAAGTGGCATTTTTGCGTGGCGTATGAGATGAGGGAGAATATTAATAATGGATAACCTCCAGAAGAGAAGCTGTGTGCTAGTTAACAAGTGCAGTCTGTGCAAGAACTTAGAGAATTTGATTGACCACATTTTTATCCATTGTGGGTGGACTAGGGAGTTATGGGACCTATTCTTATTTGGTTTCAAAGTGTTCTGTTGATTTGGGTGGTTTATTGTGCACAGCATTCTCTTGATGCCTGTCTTCTTTTTGTTTGCTACCCCTTTTTTTTTCAAAAGAAAGAATTTATGTTACATCTTGGTTTAACAATTCTTGAAATTCTCGAACTATTTTGTCACTTTTACCTTTGATAAAGTATTTGAAGCATTTTTCATGCATTCTTTAACTATTTGCTAATAGGAAACATCAGTTCTGCGGAGCAAGCTCTTGGAACATTCTAATCTTGTAAGTTATGCTGATAAACTTAAGATCGAGGTCATAGAAGGCGGGTCATCCTCTACTCCACAGTTCCATGCCGATCCATTGTCGTCGTTTCCAAGAAGAGGAGGTACTTCAAATTGAAGATACTTTTATTTTTGGATGTGGTAGTTATTTCTATATATCAATGAAGCTTTTGTGTATTGGCTTTCACTAGTGAAATATTCAGGATTGCTGACCAAAATAGAAATACCAATTAGAAACCAATGCCCTTGATAATATCGGCCAAGGAGTAATGTACGACATTGGTGGTAATTTGGGCTCCTTGTATATTTTATTGGATAGTTCTAATGCTTTAGTAGGTTCATCATTATAGTTTTGGCTGGTTTTTACGAATAAAGTGAACAGATTTCATGTACCACTCCACTAAGAGAGGTGAATGGCGATGAACTACAGCATTTAGCCCTTGGAACATAGAAGCCTAGTCAACGTGTAAAACTCCAATGACATTAGACCTTAATTTCACGACAACAACCGTCCATAATTACTGTAAGAATATCAAAGAAAAATTGAGAAGTATGTATTTGCCCCTCTCCCATATATTCTATTTATAATGTTGAATTATAACCAACTAGGAAATACAGCTAATCATAGTTGTCAGTACATGAAAGGAAAGAAGACTTACAATCAAATCAAATCAAATCACAACAACAACAACAGCAGTAATAATAATAATAATAATATCTCTGACATACCCCTTCAAGTTGAAGCATACAAATAAAAAATTCCTAGCTTGGAAGACACAGTCTGAAAGGCAAGGCAAGGCAATGGCTTAGTAAGAAGATCAGCCAATTGAGACGAGCATTTAACGAACGGAGTACTTAGTTGTTTGCGCAGCAACAATTCATGGATGAATTAACAATCAACTTCTATATGTTTAGTATTCTTGTGAAATACTGGATTATTGGCAATGCAAATGGTGACATGATTATCATCACAGTGCATAAGCATAGGCAGAGGAACTTCAATACCAAAGTCACGTAATAGAGAGCGGGCCCAAAGCATCTCAGAAGCAGTATGAGCCATGCCACGGTACTGAGCTTCTACATTAGAATGAGCAACAACTTGTTTCTTACTACGCTAAGTAACCAATTTCAACTCCCAGCCAATTCCATCTAGGGGACTACTTCAAGTACCGCAAGATACGACAAATTGCATCAAAGTGAAAAGTACAGGAAGCAAGCATATTTTGGTTAACAATCATGATGGCATAAGTAATATCTGGATAAGTGACTGTAAGATAAATAAGCTTGCCCATCAAGTGACGATGTCGACTTGCATCAGAAAAGATCTCACAAGAAGTTGTATCCAACTTGGTAGAGGAATCCATAGGCATATCCGTTTGGACAACACCTAAAAGAATAGTCTCATAGAGTAAATCTAAGACATATTTACGTTGACAAATAGAGATCTTCTGAGATGAACGCACAATTTCAAGATCCAGAAAGTACCAAAGTCCTCCAAAATCCTTAATAAAGTACCAAAGTCCTCTAAAATCCTTAGTGTGACACGAGTGGCCAGATGTTATTTCAAAGTCACAATATCAGAAGCATCATCACCAGAGATGTTAATATCATCCACATACACAATCAAGATGATAGTTCGAGAAGAACTATGACGCATAATGACAGAATGATTAGTGGAAGAGCATGAGAAGCCAACATCAATAAGATTGTTTGAGGAGATTGTTTTAAACTTGAGGAGATTGTTTTAAACCATAAAGAGTATGCCGTAACTGACATACCAAATGCTCACTGCTCAGAGTAGAATATCCTGGGGGTTGATCCATATATACTTCTTCTTGCAGCTCACCACGAATAAAGGCATTTTTAATATCAAGTTCATGTAAAGGCCAATAATGCAGCTCACTACGAATAAAAGGCATTTTTAATATTAAGTTGATGTAGAGGCCAATAATGATTGACTGCCACAACAAGTGGGATTCAAATTGAATTTAGTTGAGTCTTAGTATAGCCTACACCATATGTTTAAGTATATTCTTTGGCAACTAGTCTAGCCTCCAAACATTCAACAGAACCATCTACAAGGTGCTTAATAGTATAAACTCAATGACAACTAACAGTCTGTTTACCAGAGGGAAGATAAGTGAGTTCGTATGTCTAATTCATGGGGAGTATGCATCTCTTCATCCATAGCATGTCCATCTCGAAATGGATAAGGCCTACATATAAGAGGATGGAACAGACTCGGTTGACAAGTCACAAACAAAAAAAGAGATGATGATAGACAATGATAAGACACATAATTAGCAAGAGGATGTTGAGTACAAGTGCGTGTACTTTTCCATAATATAATGGACAAGTCAGAAGGAGAAGTAAGTATCTCAGACGAAGAAGAAGAATCAGCCGGGGAAGTGAGGACCACCCTTCTATCATGATCTTGTTGATACACCTTTGGTAGAGGAGTAATGGAGGGAATATTAGGAAAAATGGTAGGATTCTCCAGCTAAGTTGGGGTGTCCGTAGTGGTTAAGCTAAGGGATGAAGGTTGAGGCAAAGAGACATGTACTGAGGACATGGGAGCAGGAAAAGTAGGAGAAGATCACTAGAAATAAGGTCGGAGTATTACCTTTACAAGAAAGGAAGGCGGTAGATTCAAAAAAGGTGACAGCAGCAATGGCAAAATAACGATGAGTCTTGGGATGTTAACATTGGTACCCTTCTTATGTGTGTGAATACCCCAAAAAAATAAAACTTTTATGAGAACGAGGTGATAATTTGTCTAGATTTCGATCAATGATATGAACAAAGGTAACACAACCAAAAATTCAATGAGGAAAGGAGAAGGGTGACTAACTAGGGTGAAGAATAGATAAGGGAGATTGGTTTGAAAAAACAAGTGTAGGGACTCTATTAATAAGGTAACATGTTGTGAGAACTATATTAAAGAAGCCCAACAACATATAATAGTAGGGATCTTAATCTTAAAACTGAGGTGTTAAGGTGTGAGAAGTCTATATCTTATATGGGATAATTAATTTTTCTCATGGACCGATGTAGAATAATTTTTAACATCCTCCCTCATGTTACCCCACATGGACATAGACATAGCGTAGACTATGGTGAGACCCAGTTGAAAACTCACTCTGATATCATATTAAATAAACCCGACAACACATAAGAGTAGGGACCTCAATGTGAAAACTTAGGTGAGAGAAGTCCATCGCCTATATGGGAGAATTAATTTTTCTCATAGGCTGATATGGGACAACTTTTAACAAACAGCATCTGCTCAAAAAAGTTCAGGAACATTTATCTACAACATCAAGGTAAATGCAACATCTAACACATATTTACGCTCAGCAACACCATTTTGTTGAGAAGTGCGAGGGCAAGTTATTTGATGAATAATTTCCTTTTTAAGACTAAAGTTGTCAACAATAGATTGAATGTATTCCATAGTATTATCAGATCAAAAAATATTGATTTTCTTGTTAAACCAAGTAGAAATTTCATTATAGAAACGAGAAATGACAGAAGATAACTCATTCCTTTGTTTCTTTTAGAAAAGCCAAGTCATACGAGGAAAATCATCAATAAATATTATCAAGTAAAAGAATCCATTGACACTCTTAACTTGAGAGGGTCCCCAAACATTAGTATGAATGATAGCAAAAGACTCGGACTCACGACTACTATGACTAGGAAAGGTACTACGGTGATGCTTGCCAAATTGACAAGCCTTACATTCTAAACTATATACATGACTCAAATTTGGCCCAATAAGTTTTAATCTTGCCAGAGACGGATGACCTAGACGATGATGCCACTGAAGAGGAGAGATAGTAGTGCGGAGAGCAGTGGAAGATAAGTGTTCTGGAGGGTTATCACAATCGAGGTGGTAAAGTCCATCCTTCTTATGCCCTGGATCAATCGTCTTCTTCGTCTCGCGATCCTGAAAACACAAATCTTTGAGAAAAAGGTTATTGAATAATTTAATAATCTGGTTAATTGACTTACAGAGATTAAATTGAAGGGAAATTGAGGAATATAAAGATTAGAATGCAAATTTAGAGATGACGAGGGACGAAGGGTCCCTTTGCTAGACAGAGGACTAGATAAGCCATGAGCTAATACTATGTTGGTGTTTAGATGGCAAACAAGTACAATAAAAGTACAAAGATTTAATATAAAAGTGGTATGTGCAAAATTTGATTGAAAGAAAGTACAAAGGTTAGAGAATAAAGAAGAATTACTCGACATATGTAAATTGGCTCCTTAATCAGTGATCCAGTATGGAGAGGAAGAGGCCACAAGAGCTAGGTTACCTATATTTGCCATGGTGGTAGTGGAGGCAGAGGGAGTGGAGGCAGAGGGAGTAGAAGCATGCAATGACTTAAATGGGCTCTTGAATCTGGGATGAGCTTAGAGTGAATGTCTCCTGAGAATCAGTTGCAAGAGTACTATTTTGAGGCATTAAAGACCATATAGAACCCTGATCATTGACATATGTGCCATCTGTAGTTTATCATACTTCTCCTGGTAATAAGGTTCAGTATGATTGTTTGTCCCACAGAAATCACACGTAAAATCACCTTTATTACCAGAAGGTCTAGCTCCACCTCGAGATCCACCCCGTTTATTACTTCCACCATGGGAACCACGAGAAGATCCACCATGATCTTGATGACTGATAAGAGCATATCAATCTAGAGGTGGTGGTGTATGGTTAGTGGTTGAGGAATGACTACCTAATGAGGATCGCTGTATGCGAGAGTACGCACTAGCTGGAGTGGGCAAGGTCTCACTTGCTAAAAGCTGATCCTTAAATCCTTAGAGAGCAGGATTAAGACTAGATAAAAAATTAGCGATCATAAAACTCTTCCTATTATTTATTCTGCTGTAACAAGTTTATACTAAAAGGGTGATATTGCAATAACAGCTCCCTTAAGATTTTCAAATGATAATAATAATCAGATAAAGATATGTCACCCTGTTTTGTTGAGAGTATTTGCTCGTATAACTCACAAACGCAAGAGACATTACTCTTTTGGGAGTAGGATTTAGCAATTCCATTCCAATTGCTTTAGAAAAATCATAGAATTCCATTGTGGTGGCAACAAAATCCTCTAAACTGTGCCACAAAAGGCTCATTACGATTGCATCTTCACTCATCCAAACATTATACTTATGATCGTTTGAGGGAGGTGCTTTATTAGTTATATATTGCAGTTTATTTTTCCCCTGGATAAAGGGTTTTAACTGCATGTGCCCAACTCAAATAATGATCGCTATTTAACTTTTTTGGCATGATAGAGCAAGGAATGTCATTAGCTTTGAGAAAAACCGCTTGAGGAATGATTTGATCATATGAAGATTCTGACTAATCAAAACCAAATCAAACCAAACCAAACCAAACAAGGATTTTTTCCACTAGTTGGGGTCGGCTATATGGATTTGACAACGTCAATCAAATTTGTTTAGGGCCATGTTCTCTATTAGATCCATGTAGGTAAGATCGTGTTTAATAGTTTCTTTCTAACTTTTCTTAGGTCTCCCTCTTCCTCTTCTACTCCTGATAATTTTTATGTTTTCACACCTTTTAACCGGTGCCTATATTGGATGCCTTCTAACATCGCCGAACCATCTTAAACGATTTGTTCTCATTTTATCTTCAATCGATGCTATTCCTACTTTGCCCCTAATCTTTTCGTTCCTAATCTTATCTCTTCTTGTGATCCTGCACATCTATCTTAGCATTCTTATTTCCGCAACTGCCATCTTCTGAATATGATTATGCTTTACTACCCAACACTCTGATCCATATAATAACACTGGTCTCACCGCCATCTTATAATACCTTTCTTTCACCTTGATGGGGACTTTCTGATCACAGAAGACCCTTGAAACACTCCTCCATTTGGTCCACTCGGCTTGAATCCTATGACTTACATCAGTATCAATCACTCCATCCTGTTGTATCATAGATCCAAGGTACCTAAAGTTTTCATTCTCTACAATCTTTTGTGTGCCTAAACTTACTTTTATGCCATCAGTTGTTCTACTTTGACCAAACTTGCATTCTATATATTTTAGTTTGCATCGACTTAGCCTAATCCTTTTTGTCTCTAATGTTTCCAACTACAATTCTAACTTAGCATTCAATCCTTCTTTCGTCTTATCTACTAAAACAGTATCATGTGCAAATAGCATACTTCACGGTATCTCATCCTGAATATGCCTTGTAATCTCATCCATAATTAGGGTAAACAAGTATGGGTATGGCTTAATGTTGAACCGGAAAAAAAAGTCACCACAGCTTGCTCAGAATCAACCAACAACAAAACAATAACCACAATCTTCAACAATGAAGAGAATCATGACAAACCCAATAAGAAGGAACGGTTGGCGGTTGTCATCAACTAAGAGAATCACTACAACAAGGAATCTTCAACAGACTACCAATTGACAAAAAAATGTCATCAACAAGAAACCTATACAGCAACAAAAACTTCAACGTATCATCAATTGGTGAACCCAGCAAACGGAAGAGCGCCCGACGACATTAATGAACATAGCCGCACATCAAGGAGCCGTCGATGATATCAAATCATCATATAGAAGGGGTGACGATGGTCACTTATATTAGGCGACTGTCGTCGAAGAAGTGTGCATGTGGGGGGGGGTGTTTAGGGCTTCTGGCTGCCGACTCTGCTTGGGCTCTAGTCGTTGGTTGCCGACAAGGTTTAGACTGATGTCGGATGGTGACTTCGTCACCCAAGAGATCGCCGGCGGCGTACATAATATGAATAGGAACTTTGCTTCACATACATGGTTTCTCTCTCTCTCTTTTATTTTATTTTTTTTTTTAATTTTCCTGCTCTGGTATCATGTAAGAATATCAAAGACAGGAAAATTGAGGAGTGTATTTCCCTCTCTCCTATATATTCTATTTATAACATTGAATTACAACCAAATAGGAAGTACAGCTACTCAAAGCTGTCAATACAAGAAAGGAAAGAAAATTGCAGTCAAATCAAATCACAATAACAATAATATCTCTAATAATTATCTTGCTGCAGGTACTTTGGCGTAAATAAGTCAAAAATAAAAGCCCATATACTTGTCAATATATATATGTACATTATATTTAAAAGCCAATACAATCTCAATTGCATCTGTAATTCTCAACACAATAACAAACCAATTGAATGTTTAATTACTGTGACAAAAACACAAAACTAGAAGAGAAATAAAATCCGCAGGGGGGTAATGACACAAAATGTTAGGTTTTCCGATCTTTCCATCTTACCTGCTAGCACTCCCACTCTCACCTGAAATGTTGAAGAGGGTGAGCTTGCTGGTCAATGAATGATAATACCTTGCACACAGTACACAGTATGTAAAAATTGGATGCAACTTTGTCATTGTCATCACCCCCTTGATGAGAGACCTCATAGAGGCTCGCCATCATTCTCAGTAATTCAGCTGTCTCCCGTTTCAGGAGGTTCCTTCTCAACTCAACATTGGATACCACCAACCCATTCCGATATGTTGAAATATCAGTCACCATCCCCTCCCTTTTGCTCATGATAGCATAAATAGTTGGATATGATTCTCCAAGGCAAATGTCACCCAACCATGGATCTTTCCAAAACTTCATGGTATTTCTTTTGCTTACCACGTATGAGATATGCCTATTGAACTCAGGCCAAATGTTTCAGATACTTTTCCTCAAGCTTGTTCTGTAAGGACCCTTGTATTCCTTGGTGAACCCACCCACTTCAAGCTCCCTATACTTGGAAACTGATGCAACTCCAAGAAAATTCAGATTTAATTGACTGATGCAATCCCAGAAAATCTGGATTAAACTAGTGCAAAAGATTACTTTTATTTGAGCAAACAGGCCTAGGGAAATCTAGATTTTAATAGTTAATGGAATGGGGTGAATGGGAAGTAATAAGGGTGAAGAAATGAGGGTATAAGAGGAGTCCACCTCCTTTGGACAGATCTGAGAAATCAGAATCTGTACCAATTAAGATGAAAATGGCTGCTGGAAGTCAGCTAAGAATAAACTGAGATTAAACTTTCCTTGCTGCCCAAATGTTTGCAAAGTATTCCCTATTTATAATAGGCAACCTGCAGCTCTAGAACATTCAAAATATTTAGACTTCATTTGGTTTATTTTTTGGTTTTTTTTTTTTTGGTTTTTTTTTTTTTTTGTTTCTTTTCTTTTGAGCTCATTTTCATTCTACACTTTTGAAAACAAGGAAAACGGTTCAAACGCATCTGGTCACTTCTGTTTTCAAAATTTGTTTTGAAAAACAAAAAATCAGTTTACACTTGAAATGAAAAATAGCGAAAAGCCATTTTGAGCATTTTCAATCTAAACAAGGAAAATATCAAAACAAGGAAAACAAAACATTTTCTGTTTCCTTGTTTTGAAATTTTTAAAGCATAAAACACATACACCAGAACACAGAAAATAAAAAAATATACCAAATGCCACCTTAATGTTTTGGACTGCCTTTTAAACTTCTTATTTAATACATTGGACTGACTTTTGGACTCCTTATTTAATGCAAACAAAATCCACAATCTACTAAAGGAGTTCTAGATCAATGCATTGAAAATCTGAAGCAGTCCAAGTGCTTTCTGATATTGGCTTGCCTTTCCATCTTACTAGGAATTTCTTGTAATTCTTGCGTCTTGTTGCGAAAACTTGCTCTTGCAGAATATCTTCTATTATATCTGATTCTTTTGGCATTTTTGGAAGACGATGAGTGATCTTATCCTTACTTGCACCTCTATCATCCCCATAGTATGGACACAATCGATTACCATATAGGACGTAACCATCTTTCAAGCTGAAAACAGGATGCTTCATAACAACGTTTGCTTGCAAATCTCTATAGATTAATGGACATGATAACCAACAAAATACCCTTTCTATTAAGAGCATCTGTCATCTTATTCTCAAATCCCGAATAATGTTTTATGACATAAGAAAATTGCTATAGATATGTGCTCCACTTTGCATGCCTAGCGATAAGATGCTTCTAGGAATTTAGATACTTCAATGCCTCATGATCTGAGTAAGTAATGAATTCTTTGGAGGACAAATAATGCTTCCAATGCTTGATAGCTTGTACCAAGGCATAGAACTCAATGTCGTAGGTAAAATACTTCTTCTTTGCTTCATTTAACTTCTCACTGTAATAAGCAATAGGGTGTCTTCTTGACTAAGGACTGCACCAATGCCCTAATTCAAATATGTTATCAAAATCAGAAACTTAAGCATGGCCACTGCCATCATCCTTGCCTTTATTTCTTGAAAACCTTTACCAGCTCCCTTTGTCCAAAAGAAAATTCCTTTCTTGAGACATTCAGTAATTGGTGCCATAATAGAACTGAAGTTGCGAATTAGTTGCCAATAAAATGTAGCCAAACAATGGAAGCTTTTGACTGCACTTGAAATTGGGAGTCGGCTAATCAAGAATGGCGTTGATCCGTTCAAGATCAGCTTCATCACCTTTAGAGAAGATAACAAACCCCATGAAATATAGCTGGTCAGCTAAAGGCTGGCACTTCTTCAAATTGGGATAGAGTTTTTCAGCTTGTAAAGTTGTCAAGACATGCTTTAAATGGTCCAAATGTGCTTCCTTGCTATTGTTGTAAATCAGTATATCATCAAAAAATACAGCAACAAACCTTCCAATAAATGGTTGTAGGATATGAGTCATTGCCCTCATGAACATGCTTTGATAGAGGCCATCTTTTATCTTGAATGCAGTTTTCCATTCATATCTGGGATGCATTCTAATTTGATGATATCCCCTTCGAAGCTCAATTTTAGAAAATACCGTTGCTCCAGTCATTAAGTGAAGCATATTATCAAGCCTCGGTATGGGAAACCGGTACTTGACTGTTATTTTATTGATTGCTCGGCTATCAATACACATCCTCTAGCTTCCATCTTTTTTTGGTATCAATAATGTTGGGACAGCGCATAGACTTAGACTTTCTTTAATAAAGCCTTTGGGCAGATGATCTTCTACTTGCCTCCGTAATTCGTCATGCTTCGTTAAACTCATCTGATGGACTGGCAAGTTTGGAAGTGATGCTCCAGGTACAAGATCGATAGCATGCTGGATATCCTGCAATGGTGGCAGCCTTTTTGGCAACTATTCGCCAAATAGATCTTGAAATTCTGATAATATTTCCTGCATTTCAGGTGCTAGTTTATTCTGTTGGTTGTCTTCTTGCTTCTCATGAGCAACCAAAGCATAAACAACACCTGCTCTTTTAGATTCTCCTGCAAATCACTTCATTGATAAAGTGTGAGTAGCTTTTTCCTTTGCTGGTTGCTTAGCTTGGACCTCATCTCTCATTGGTATTAACCTTTTATCTTCCTTCCATCATACAAAAATGTGTACGTGTTAGTCTTCTCGTCATGCAAATCTCTTCTGTCATATTGCCAAGGTCATCCTAACAAAATGTGAGCAACTTTCATTAGAATAACATTACAACAAATGGTGTCTTTGTACATACTGTTCTTTATGTTCCTGCACTTAATAGCAACCTCCTCTCCATCAGCTAGCTCATCTGTGATTTAAATTGTATTGCTCGTTTTTCTTCTAATAGGTGCACCTTTCAGGACCTACATTCGGGGAAACCGATTAGCAATGCTAAGAAGTCTTCTAGACTCTATCTACTTTTAGGCACCTTCCAACAAGTCCACCATGTTTCTATCTCTGGCCTCTCTACTTAAGTTGCTAGTTCCTCTTCAAATAAAGGAAGTGCTGTTATGCTTTGGCACTATAGATTAGGGCATGCCTATTTTTCGTATCTCAAAAGAAATTTTCCCAATTTATATGGTGATTAAACTCATTTTGATTTCCATTATGATACTTGTCAACTTGCAAAACATGTTAAGAATACATATCCATCGCATATATCACAACTATTTGCATTAGTTCACAGTGATATTTGGGGATCTTCTCATGTCAAAAATATTACAGGATCGCGGTGGTTTGTCTCGTTTATTAATGATCACACTTGACTCACTTGAGTGTTCTTAATGGAAGAAAAGTCTAAGATGGGTAAAATTTTCCAAAACTTCCATTCCATGTTACAAAGTCAATTTCAAACCCAAATCTAGATTCTTCGAATAGATAATGCTAAGGATTACTTTAATCAAGTCCTTAGAGAGTACTTGAGCTTACATGGCATTCTCTACCAAAGTTCTTGTGTTGATACTCCCTAACATAATGGTGTTATCGAACGAAAGAATCGGCATCTCCTTGAATTTGCCCATTCCATTATGTTTCAATCTCATGTTCCTTCTCACTTCTCGGGAGAAGCTTTTTTGACTGCTACCTTCCTTATCAACCGCATGCCTTCTCGTTCATTCTCCTTAAAGTGTTTGGATGCTCTGGTTTCGTTCTTACCACCAACCTAATCCAGGAAATTAGCTGTTCTTGCCTTTAAATGCATATTCTTGGGCTATTCCCCCACATAGTGTGGCTACAAGTGCTACTCACCATCCACCAAAAAGTTCTATATTTCCATGAATATCGCCTTCTTTGAACGCTAGTCTTACTATAACACTTCTCATATTCAGGGGGAGCATTTTGAGGAATATTCAAATTGGTGCGAACCTGTTCCTGAAACCCTAGCCTTTATTCTTGAACCTCCCATTGTACTTGATATCCTATCAGCTGAACTTGAGCCGTCACACTTAGTTACCTTTCCTGATCTAACCACCAAAAAAACCTTCCCACTCCAAGTTTACTCCAGACAGCCTAAAACCACCACTGAAGAGATAGAGCACAAGGACAATCCTAAGCAAAGTCAGCCGTTTGATCCAAATAAGGTCATTCAGCTCAACTCAGGTAACACTTCTTTCGAAACTCTACCTATTTTTCCTGTTACCAGTGATTTATGTTGCCTTGTTGTTCCTGCTATCAATGATCTAGATTGCCTTATTGCCTTGAGAAAAGGAGTACAAACTTGTACCAAATACTCGATTGGGAACTGTGTCTTACGGAATAAATCTTTTATAGCGAACATGACTACTATGCGAGTTTCTCTATTCAGGAAGCTTTGACCAAGCCAGAATTGAAAAAGGCGGTATGAGATGAAATGTAGGCACTTCAAAAAAATGGCACTAGGGTTTTGTTAAAGTTATCACATGGTAAACATCCTGTTGGGTGTAATTGGATATTCACAGTTAAATACCAAGCTGATAAAAGCATTGACAAATTTAAAGCCCAGTTGGTAGTAAAAAGCTTTACCATCAAACTTTTGCACTAGTCGCAAAGTTGAATGCTATAAGGGTGCTCTTAAGTTTGGCAACTAACCATGTTTCGCCTTTATTCCAACTGGATGTTAAAAATGCTTTTTGAAACAGAGATCTCACCGAAAATGTGTACATGGACATCCCTCCAGGCTTTGAATCTTTAGACAACAAAGGGGAAGGGGTAAGCTAAAAATATCTTTGTATGGTCTAAAACAATCTCCACAATCTTGGTTTGAAAGAGTTGACAAGATTTTGAGACAACTGGGTACTTCGCATTGTCAATCTAATCATACCTTATTCATCAAGCCCTCATCCAATTATAAAGTTGCAATCCTCGTCATTTATGTTGATAACATCATCTTGACAGGAGACTACATGGAAGAGCTAAATAATCTCAAGAAGGCCTTGGCTAAGGAATTTGAGACCAAAGATTTGGGTCAGGTAAAGTATTTTTTGTGAATGGAGATAGCTCGGTCAAGACAGGAAATATCAGTGGCACAACACAAATATGTTCTTGATTTACTTAAGCAGACAGGTATGCTGGGTTGTGAGCCCATTGATACTCCTATGGATTTCAATGTTGAACTTAGGGCTAAGACAGACTACAGTCCAGTAGACAGGGGGGTATACTGAATACTTGTGGGAAACCTCATTTGTCTGTCATACACCAGACCAGATATTTGATTTGCTGTTAATGTGGTTAGCTAGTTCATGTATGATCCAACAGAGGAACACCTGGATGGAGTGCTTAGAATTCTGATGTACCTAAAGATGATAGTTGACAAGGGCTTATACTTCAAGAAATGCTCCATGCACAATCTTGAAGTGTTTGTAGATGCAGTTTGGGCTGGTTCTCTCACTGATAGGAAATCCACTTTAGGATATTATACCTATGTATGAGGTGATCTGGAGACCTGGCGTAGTAAGAAATAATATGTTGTGTCTAAGAGTAGTGCAGAGGCAGAATTTAGGGCGATGGCCCTGGGTATATTTGAAGGAATGTGGTTGGAGAGACTCTTGAAAAAGATTGGAATTACTTCAATGGAAACTATGAAAGTCCACTATGATAATCAGTCAACCATCTATATTGCTAAGAATCCAGTGCACCATGATAGGACCAAATATGTGAAAATTAACCGTTACTTTATCAAGGATAGGATTGACAACAACACTGTGCAGTTGCTTTATGTTCTTACCAGTCGACGAGATCTTAGATATTCTTACAAAAGCTCTTTCAAGGGGAACATTTGAAGATCTAAGAGATTTGAGTTCCAAGCTTGGCTTAATTAGCTTCTACACCTAGCTTGAGGGGGAGTGTAGAAATACAGAGGAGATAGAAATCCCTATTTAATAGGGATTAGTCAGTTATTAGTTTTTATTTTTTTTTTTCCTGATTTAGGGTGTGGTTGTTGTAATTAATTTTATTATTTTATTTTTATGTAATTTACTGTACCCTATAAGTAGAGGTTAACCTAGCTGTATTATTAATCAATTCTTGGGTGAATAAAAGTCCTCTATAAATTTCTACACTTTTGTCGTTCCTCTTTTTCTCATACATCTTCTGTTTGATATATTGTCTCAGTGATTACCTTGGTTCCTCTTCCTTAACACCGACTAAGGATCCTTCGAACCATTTCTATCTCCATCATAGTGACCATCCCGGTCAAGTGTTGGTGTCTCAGCTCCTTACCATCGACAATTGTAGTTCATGGCATCGTGCGATTATTCATGGATTGCAAGCAAAGCGCAACTTGGGATTGATTAATGGTGAGATCGCAGAACCTAAACCTACTGATCCGACTTATTCTGGTTAGCAGGCAATAGTATGCTTCACTCTTGGATTGTCAATGTTGTTTCACCAGACATTGCTTCTAGTGTTAAATGCCTTAATTCTGTCAATGAACTATGGAAAGATCTAGAGGAATGATTTTCTTAAGTCAAAATAGCTAGGATTTCTTAACTACGATCGTAGTTTGGTGCTTTTATGCAGGTTCTAATTCAGTCTTGGTTTACTTAACTCAGTTGAAGGCTCTTTGGATGAACTGTTGTAGGTTTGAGCCTTCCTGCTTACAAGTGTATCCTTGCTTGCAAGTGTGATGCTATCACCCTCATTGCTTCTTTCCAGCATGAGGATTATATTGTGGAGTTTCTTAATGATCTGAATGACAATTTGGTTTCTATCAAGGATCACATTTTATTGATGGAACCTTTCCCTTATATCAACAAGGTCTTCTGTATTGTGCTTGAAATTCTATATTATGCTAGATATCCCAACACAATCGATCACACAAATATTTGAAAGCAGAAGACAATATATGTGGCGAGGAAATCCACACAGGAAACTCCTCTAAAAACTTTC
>QLOD02000010.1:14907618-14917810 GCA_003260245.2 Sideroxylon spinosum | reverse complement strand
CTGCAATACAAGATTACGCGTTAATTTCCTTCCATAGCATGATGCCCTTTGGACCAATTTAACCCATGCATGCTTATATTTTATGCTCATCTTGTGGTAATGATTAGTGGTGCACAAAATGCCAGTATAAACCAAAACCACTTCGAGTTTGTTATATTAGAGGTTTCGGTTGTGGGTCTCAGAAGTGTCAATCTGTTTTCTCTCTCAAGATCGAACTGAACTTACCTATTTTTGCTTACTTTTCTTTATAAAGTATATAATTATCGCAAGGACCCAAATAGACCCACTCGGTCATATGTGATGATCAATTTGGTTTTGGGTTCAAAATTTTGGACCCAATAAAAATGGATTTAGTATTGAGCCTAATGCGAACTCGACCCGGCTTGCATGTAGACATACCTACCTAAGAATCATAGAATAGTTAGAATTATTCTTTATCGTTATGCCTATATGTGAATTAAGGGCATGTTTTTCTTTTTGGATATGAGGTTAGATAACAAAATGGCTTTATACTTTTAATTTATATCCCATATTTTTTTTCTTGAAATAAAAAATTATTATAAGATGTCACCTATAATGATTTACGTGTATTCCATGAGAAATATTACCCTCATAAAAAAAAAGATAAAATTAGAAATCAAATGTTCTATTCTATCAAATCTCAGAATATTGCAAAAAAACAAATTTGTCTTTGAGTTTAGGGGAGCAAATTTTAACTAACTTATGTGGTTTTTTTTTCCCAAGATAAATTAACTTACATGGTTTTTGGCACAGGTGGCTATCGAGAGGGCATGATATATGAAAGAAATTACCGAAGAAGAACGATATTATTCGATATATATGTTTTTTTGTATGATGATAAACAAATTTGTATATTCATTTAAATGAAAACGTTTGTGTTTTATTATATATGAAAAATGTAACTATGTGAGCAACGAGATTCTAGGTCTTGCTTTTGTTCCTTAATTCTATGAACATGGTAGAAGCGACGACAAAATTTTATGGGGGAGAGTAACTGAGGTTTGATTTTTGTACTGGTTAAGCAATTTTGGTTGTTATTATTATTATTCAATTTGAGTTGCTTCAAATTTTAAATTAACTAATTTGTAGGTAAGTTTTAGAGAGTTTAAAATAACCACATCTTCAGTCACGAGATTCTCACATATTGCTTCTAGAGAAATCAGTTATGCACAGTTGTATTTGGGGGCACACACACACATGCACAGCCTCACACCATTTGAATGTAAATATAGTTCAGAGTTGGTTAGATTTTTCTTTCTCATTCAGTTGTATATATATATTGTGATGTAAGAACGATGGAATATAGAATTCTTTCATCTCCACCTGTATGGTCTGTTTTCCTTTATCTTCTTTCTTTCACATGGTATCAGAGCACTACTTCTGATCTGAGCTTTTCTCTTGCTTATTTTATTTTATTTATTTTATTTTTTGACACATCTTCTATTCGATAATCTGTCTCAATGATTACCTCTAATTCTTCTTCCTTGACACCCACTCCTTCAAACCCTTTCTATCTCTATCATAGTGACCATCCCGGTTAAGT
Organism: Sideroxylon spinosum; assembly: GCA_003260245.2. Classification (NCBI taxonomy): domain Eukaryota; kingdom Viridiplantae; phylum Streptophyta; class Magnoliopsida; order Ericales; family Sapotaceae; genus Sideroxylon; species Sideroxylon spinosum. The sequence continues at coordinate 14,916,246 of QLOD02000010.1, read as the reverse complement.
GTTAGTGTCTCAGCTCCTTACCACCGACAGTTATAGTTCATGGCGTCGTGCAATCATTCATGGATTGCAAGTAAAGCGCAAGTTGGGATTCATTAATGGTGAGATCATAGAACCCAAACCTACTGATCCAACCTACTCTTTTTGGTTAGCATGCAATAGTATGCTTCATTCTTGGATTTTCAATTCTATTTCACCAGACATTGCTTCTAGTGTTCAATACCTTAATTCTGTCAAGGAATTATGGAAAGATCTAGAGGAACGATTTTCTCAAGGCAACAGAGCTAGGATTTCTGAACTACAATCACAGATTGTTGCTCTTACACAAGGTTCTAATTCAGTCTCCGTTTATTTCACTCAGTTGAAGGCTCTTTGGGATGAGCTATTACAGTTTCGAGCTCTTCCTGCTTGTAAATGTACCCCTGCCTGCAAGTGTGATGCCTTCACCATTATTGCTTCTTTTCAGCGTGAGGATTATGTTGTGAAGTTTCTTAATGTTTTGAAAGACAGTTTTGTTTCTGTCAAGGACCACATCTTATTGATGGAACCCTTGCCTACCATCAATAAGTTTTTCTCTATCGTGCTTCAAGCTGAGAAGCAGAGATCCAATCGGGCTAGCTTTGGCTATAACACTGTTGTTGATTATACTGCTTTTTCTAGCCAAGCTAATTCCATTCAAAAGCTTCAACAACAAGACCAAAAGAAGCCCCATTTTAACAACAACAAGAAACGTCTCTCTTGCAATTGGTGTGGCAAGGAGGGACATACAGAGGATAAGTGTTTTGCCAAACACAGTTATCCACCTGGTTGGAAATCTAATCGCAATCGCAATACAGATTCTAGTAGAAGAAATAATAGTTCTGCTAATCATGCATAAGGGGTTGCTACAGATCAAGGGAAAGCAGTTGGTGATCTTCCACAGCTTCCTTTCACTCCTGAGCAATGTTAGAAACTTTTGTCCTTGATTTCCACCTCAAATTTTGCACAACCACTCTCAGGTAATCAATCTTCACACCAAGCTAGAAGTGTCTTGGGCCTTCCACCAATGTCAGGTATCTCTCTGTCCTGTTCATTAGTCCATTATGTTTTTAACACTTTCATAAGCCCAAATACCATTCTCTTTTATCACAAACACCCCATGATCCATCAGCTCCACCTTGGATTATTGATACAGGTGCTACTGATCAAATGGTCTGCAATGTCACCTTACTAAGTTCTATCACTAGTAGAGTAAACTTTGTTGTTCAGCTTCTAAATGGTAATTCTGTTCCTGTCACACATAGAGGCACCATTCACCTCACTCAACACTTAATTCTCACTGATGTTCTTGTTGTTCCCTCCTTCACCTTCAATCTAATCTCAACCAGTAAGCTTACTAAGATAATGAAATATTGTCTGATTATTCTTGCTGGATTTTGTTTTATTCAGGCCCTGCCTACATGGATGATGATTAGACTTGCTAAGGAACGAGATGGCCTCTTTCACTTTGATCCATCCTTCAACTTACAATCGACATCCCAGAAGAAGCTATCCTCAATATAAACTCATCCTTTTTCTGGTCTTTCTAATTGTAAAGCGCATGGTGCTGAATCACGCATTTCTTCTTTTCCTTGTAATGATTTTGATCTTTGGCATTATAGACTAGGTCATTTATCCAAGAGTCATCTTGATATTATACAGAAATCATTTTCAGATGTTAACTCTTCTCATTCTCAGCATTGCAGTGTATGCCCTTTGGCAAAATAGAAACGACTCTTTTTTCAACATAGTACCAGTGTCTCTCATTCCATTCTTGAACTTATTCACTGTGACATATGAGGACCCTATTCAGTGGCTGCCATTGGGGGCTACCACTATTTCTTAACTATAGTGGATGACTATTCTCGAGCCACCTGGGTATACCTTATGAAAACAAAATCTGAAACTCAACATCTTTTACAGTCTTTCTTTAACCTTGCTGCTACACAATTTGATGTCAAAATTAAAAGGATTCGTAGTTACAATGGATTAGAATTTTTTATGCATACTTTTTATAAGGAGAGAGGTATTTTACATGAAACATCATGTGTTGATACTCCCCAACAAAACAGTGTGGTTGAAAGGAAACACCAACATTTGTTGCAAGTTGCAAGAGCCCTCCGTTTTCGAGCATACCTCCCATTAAAGTTTTGGGGTGATTGCGTCTTAATTGCTGCCTATTCAATCAATCGCCTTCCAACTCCAATCTTATCTAACAAATCACCTTATGAGCTGTTTTTTTTGTAAATCACCTTGTTAAACCCATTTACGGGTTTTTGGCTCCCTTTGTTATGCTTCCACTTTGTCTCGAAATAGATCCAAATTTTATCCACGGCCAACTGCATGCATTTTCATTGGTTATCCTCTTGGTATGAAAGGATACAAGGTTTTTGACTTAAATTCACATTTAATTTTTGTGTCTCGTGATGTTGTTTTTCATGAAAACATCTTTCCATTTCAAAAAGTACATTCTTCAGAATCATGCACACCTTCTGTGGTTCTCCCAGTACCAGTTGTTGAAGACATTCCTTACCATGTAACCTCTTCTCCCGATACCCAGATTCAGCCCTCTTGCCCTGTTTCTACACATCCTACGCCTAGCACTAATCGTCCTACGAGAGAAAGACATCCTTCCTCTTATCTTCGAGATTATCACTGTAATTCGTCCTCTCATCTTCCTAGCAGTCCATCATCTCCTATATCAGTAGGTTCTGATTCTTCTTCGAGTACTCAGGTATCACATTCTTCCATTTCCTCTATTTTATCATATACTAAATTGTCCCCTGCACACCGAGTATTTACTCTTTCCATTTCCTCCCATTTTGAACCACAAACTTATTCTCAAGCTATCAAGTATCCTGAGTGGTGTCAAGCTATGAAAGCTGAGATCACTGCTCTAGAGAAAAATGGGATTTGGACTATTATTGAGTTACCCCTTGGAAAGCACCCAGTGGGTTGTAAATGGGTGTATAAAACTAAATATAAATCAGATGGGAGTATAGAGAGATACAAAGCTAGGTTAGTAGCTAAAGGCTACACCCAACAGGCTGGAATTGATTACTTGGAGACTTTTTCTCCGATCGCCAAGATGACCACAGTTCGATTACTCTTGGCAGTTACTTCTATTCGAGGCTATTCTTTGCAGCAATTAGATGTCAATAATGCATTTCTCCATGGAGATTTGCATGAAGAAGTTTATATGGAATTGCCCCCTGGGTATGTTGGCAGCAAGGGAGAATTTTCTGGTCAAGTATGCAAACTAAATAATTCATTATATGGGTTGAAACAAGCTTCAAGATAGTGGTACTCTAAACTGTCACCAGCTTTACTGAGTTATGGTTTTGAGCAGTCAAAGTCAGATCATTCTTTGTTTATATACAAATCTGATTTTATGTTCTTAGCACTCTTGGTTTATGTTCATGACATAATATTGGCTGGTGATGATATGACTGAACTTGTGAGATTGAAAAGCTTCTTACACGAGCAATTCAAGATCAAAATCTTGGAGATTTGAAGTATTTTTTGGGGATTGAGGTAGCACGAAGTACAAAGGGGATTTCCTTATCCCAAAGGAAATATGCTCTTGAAATTTTGGAAGATGCTGGTCATTTGGGGTGTAAACCAATTGATTTTCCGATGGAAGCAAACTTAAAATTGCAAAGTACTGACAAAGACTTGCTTGCAGAACCTACAACCTATCGAAGGTTAGTGGGAAGGCTTCTATATTTAACTACAACACGACCTGATCTCTCTTATTCTGTTGGTAAGCTCAGTCAGTTCATGGATAAACCAGCCAAAACACACATGGATGCTGCTTATAGAGTGTTGAGATATATCAAACATTCTTCGGGACAAGGTTTATTTTATCCTGCTGATTCTGAACTGCACATTAAGGGTTTTTGTGATTCAGATTGGGGAGGCTGTAAAGATACTAGAAAGTCCTTAACAGGTTATTGCATGTTCTTGGGTAAAAGTTTGATATCTTGGAAGTCAAAGAAACAATCTACAGTTTCTAGATCTTCGGCTGAAGCAGAGTATAGGGCTCTTGCTTCAGCAACATGTGAAGTCATGTGGCTGAAGTACTTACTTTCTGATCTGAAGATTGATCATTCAAGACCAGCTTTGCTCTTTTGTGACAGTCAATCTGCCCTTCACATTGCAGAAAATCCAGTGTTCCATGAACGCACCAAACATATAGAAATAGACTGCCATGTTGTAAGGGAAAAGTTACAAGCAGGAGTTATTAAGCTAATTTATGTTTCCACAGGACAGAAGGTGGCAGACATCCTAACAAAGGCTCTCGAGAAAGCTCAGTTTCATAGCTTATTGCACAAGATGAATATTGTTAATGTATATTCATCTTGAGGGGGAATGTTAGAGAGTTTAAAATAACCACATGTACAGTCACGAGATTCCCACATATTGCTTCTAGAGAAATCAGTTATGCACAACTGTATTTGGGGGCGCACACACACATGCATAGCCTCACACCATTTGTACATAAATATAGCTCAGAGTTAGTTAGATTTTTCTCTCTCATTCAATTGTATATATATACTGTGATGTAAGAACGATGGAATATAGAATTCTTTCATATCCACCAGTATGGTCTTCTTTCCTTTATCTTCTTTCTTTTCACAGTAAGTGTATGTCATTGATAAAAAATCAAATAATGTATTTCGTTGAGCAAGAAATTCAATACTGGGGGGGTACATATATATATGTCTTGTTTTGTTTTGTTCTCAAAATTTATGATGAGCATGGCGAGATATGTTTATGCGTTTTTTTTTTCAAATTCTTTTAAACATATTTACGGTTTTATTTTTCATGAAAAAACAAAATTGATGTGCAAACACACGAAAGCTTTTTCCAAAAAAATAAAAAATAAAAAAATTGAATGTATTAGGGACAATACCAAACACGTATAAATCGTCTCCGATATATGACTAGAAGATAGATATATAAAATTCAATTTTAAAACTAATTATTCAAATTATTTTTCGTTAATTAATAAATCAATTAATGAAATTTATTATATTAAAATTTCAAGACTAAAAAAAAAATGTAAAAAAGTTTAAATTTTAAAATTAATTATCTAAACTCTAATAATTAGTAAATCAATAAGCAAAATTTATTATTAAAGCAAATTCTATGGTGAAAAAATAAATCTATAAAATTTAAATTTTAGAATTAATTATTCAAATTATCATGCCTTTGCATTTTGACTACGGTTATTAAATTGATATTTTAAGAAAATTTAAAAAAAAAAAAATTAAGATCTAGTTTTCTGAGAAACTTGAGAAATGAAATAAATACTAACTAAAAGTTAGTTTATTTAATAGATAAAAGATATTGTCCTGGATTTCCAATCAAATAAGTGCAAAGTTGTCAACATGGAAAAAGAGTATAAAATATTTATTTGGCATTATTATCACCCATAAGCTATGTAATTACTCTCTCATTTTCTCTTTCATCCTCATATTACGTGGCGTACATTATTTTTCTTTTTTCACAGAATTTTGATTTTTTTAAACAAATTCTTGTCTCTTTAAATGAATACTCTTCATAAAAAAAAAAAAAAAATCAAAAATCAACAAAATGAAATTCAATGGTTATTTTCTCTCTCCTCTTTCTACACAGTAAATGGTTAATAATAAAAACTTTATTTGATCTCTCCTCTTTCCTGCCCATAAATAATAATAAAAATTTTATTAGATCTTTCTTGCATTACGAGGAATGAATAATAATAAAATGTTTCATTAAAAAGGGGTTATAAAAAAAAAATCCAAAATCAGAAAACGAAACTCAGCAGTCATTTTTATTTTAAATTTCTCCCTCTATATACACTTGCCCATCACCTGAATAAAATTTTGGATTCTCCTTTTCATAAGCTTCTCCAATTTTCTCTTTAAATGTTAAAAAGTTAACAGGTATATTATTTTATATATGTTACTCCATGTATCATAGTGTATAATTAATTCAACCAATGCTAAAATACCAAATTCTTTCTTAAAAAAAAAAAAAAATCTTAACTCTCTTCCCTAAGCCTACACCATTTTCAAAAATTCTCTCAACTACACTTTTTTAACTTCTACAGAAATTAGTTTCAAATTTGCTTTATCACTAGATTTTCCATGCCTTAATCTAACAATTAGTGCAAAATTTTATCTAATAAAATTAAAGTAAATTTGAAACTGTTTCTCCAATTAGATTGTCATGCCATATTTAGTTTTTTGTTTTTGTTTTTTTTTTTCCTATTGATTTTGACATATGGATTTATGACTATTAGCATTCCTTAACATAAGTAGCTATTTTGATTGTTTTAAAGATATTTTTATTTTTTAACGTTAATAATTAAAAAAATTTACAGGTCACTGCTAATATCTATTAAAAAGGAGGTAGAATACGTGGCGTACATCTAGACCCATCAAGGGGACAAAGTGATGATTGTGATAACGGTTACTTTTCATACTGTATTATTTGTAAGGTACAAAACTGACACCTGTATCACTGTCCGAGACAACTCTAGCTATAGTGGTCCTAGCTGTTCAGTGTACTTCTGGTCGAGCCGCACTGTTACCGATGATATTTGGGTGGGATTATTTTCTAAGGAAGATTGACATATGCCTAAAAAACTAAAAATACATAAGAAACAAGGGAGGAAGGTGAGCACTACTCATCATCTCAAATCTTTGCCGAATTTACTCTAGACCTTTCTCTCTACACATATTTTGTCTTGATTGTCGAAGGAGTGTTCGACTGAATACTGCTCAGTCGACTACTGCTCGGTCGACAATTTTGTTTCAGGACCCAATCGAGAAGATCGAAGAGAAGAAATCACTATCGGAACACGTCATCAACGTCTCCCTATCTGGTTGGACACATTAACAACAAATTTTATTGGATTTATAACACTCCATCTATATATATACACAAGTATCGACTAGTGTTATGTACGAAATTGAATAATATTATTTTATGGACAAAATATAATTTTTATATACATAACAAAATATTTCAATTAATTTACATAATTTTATCATTGGTTTATTATTTAAATAACAAAATCTTGAAAGAATCAGAGGAAAATGGTTTTGGATTGAGTTTCAAACTTACATTTATTAAAAAATCTTAACTTTTTTAGTTAAAAAAAATGATTTTATCTTACCTAAATTCTCAATATTGTGACTATTTGTTATGCCCGTAAGTTTATATATGTATATATCAGGCCATATGTTATTCGTATCCGAATTGGCTTGTTTTTTTATGAATTCGATGCTCCACTTACTATTCGTCCTTTCGGTACTCATTATTTAACAGCACATCAATCAATGCTAACGGTTCAATAGGCACGGAACTCACTCACTGCACAAGTCAATTGTTGCCCAAATCAATTGCATCAAATCAATCGCTGGTTTTACAGCTTCTCCACAAATCAAAACCACCTTCTTCGGTCTCGTTTGTCAGGCTTGGTCCCCTCTCTGTCCCAGTTGCACAGTTGCGGCTTCTTCACATCTCTTTTTTTTTTGAAAATTGCTTCTGCAGTTCTCGTTTTAACTTTGAAAGTCATGGGCTGTGTGAATGAATTCAAACAAATTGGGTAAAAGTTTATAACAAACTTGTTCGTTTTGTAAACGAGTCTAATTTAATCAAATTCATTTACTCACTGAACGAATTTGTTCCTATTTTTGAAATTAAGTTGAAAATTCCCGAACATGTGTACATTTTGTGTGTATTTTGCCTATTGGGATAAAAATCTCGAGAGGAGAGAGAGAGAGAGAGAGAGCTGAAAGAATAGAGCGGTCACAGATTGCAAATGAGAAAGAAACAATGTCTTTTTGTGTCGAGGACAAATGACATTTTACCTCCCATCCGTCCGTCCTCGCTCTTCACAACTCTCTCTCTCTCTCTCTCTCTCTCTCTCTTCTCGATATTCTAGTCAACTGAGGAAACAATCCTAATGGCAGAACTCAAACTAATAATTATTGGTAGAAACAGAGTCAAAAACTCATATCTGAATGATTTTATTGATAAAAAAGATCAAAAGTTATATTTTTTTTATTTTTTATTTTTTATTTTTATATTAGTTGAATTGAATATAACTACATTAGTATGTATTAGGTTAAAATTTATTTATTTTTATTGGATGATCACGGTTAATAATTGGCTACTTTAATTTTTATTTTTTAATTTTCTTGGGTGGACACATTGGTATTTGGACTAATTTTATTTTTTATTTTTTTGGGTGGGCACGTTGGTATTTGGACTAAATTTTTTTCTTTTTATTGGATAGGTAGAATTATAAATAGGTAGAATTAAAAACTAAGGACAATAATAATATAAAATAAATAAATAAATAGTAAGTAATTAAAAAGAAAAAATTCAAGATGGGCAAGTGCCCAGTGGTGGCTCCGCCCATGATCAAAAATTGCTATTCACAGTGATTTAGAATAACTTTCAATTTTTATTTGTATGTGGGTTTGATTAATGGGTGGTGATTAGAAATGACAGATGAGTTCAGGAACTACTTCGGCAAGTTTAGAGCGCTGACAGATTCGGTTCTTCTGACAAATGAAAGTGGTCAATGCCTGGGGATCTGGGATTGTCACATAT
>QLOD02000010.1:14835920-14845965 GCA_003260245.2 Sideroxylon spinosum | reverse complement strand
AGTAAAGGGATTAAAAATTACTTCTCTTGTTTGATTTGTTGTGAAAAACGGAAAAGGAAGGCATGGAATTTGACAAAAAAAAATGATTAAATTAGAAAACAAGTTTATTGATGATTGTCCTTTATTTTTTATATTTTCTAATCCTCTTTCCTTCTTCTTTGCCCATCTATTTTCTTGTCCTTCATAAAATCCTTAATCCAAAGATACTCTTCGTCTTCTAATTGTCTTTAACAAATTTTCACTTGAGTCAAGTATCGATTGTTGATAGGGTCTACACTTTTAGTAGCTTGAGGAGTACTAATTTCTTCAGCTCGAATGGTTACCCTGAGTTTTTCTATTATTATTAGAGCTAGTGAGTGAAAGAGACCGTAGAAAACCAAGATTAAAATTAAACTATCGAAACCGTCGTCTAATGTAGCTAGGGGTTCTCCATCGTAGCTTGCCGTTGGAGTGTTTTCCATAGAAGAGAATTTGGTAAGTCTCAAAACTTTTTGAACAGAATAGCGACTTTGCTATAGGCAAGCACATGTGCTGCTACTAGGATAGGTTATTTTAAACTCAAATCCCACTATTACGGATAGAGTGGCTAAAATCACTCAATCTCTGATTTCAAGGGATTGCCTTTTGAGTAAAATTATTTTGAAGGAATTTGAACAAACAAGGATTTAATAGAACGGAATGCACTAAAACCAATGTTGAACAAACATTGATAACAAGACTTGAAACGGAAACCTAGAACTAGATTTTTGATATCATTATAAGGTAGTAATTATCCTAACTGTTTAAATGGTTAGGAAATGGACACAACAATATATATCAAGATATCCTAATTAGTTAAATGAGAGGTCAAGCAAGCCAGTCATTAGTATTAGATTGAAGGGTGGGTTCGATCAATACAACTTTTGGTTTATCATGCAACTGAATAATATTGATTTGCTGATTATGTTAAAAGATCCTTAGGGTTTATCTAGTGACTTCTCTAGAATTTTCTTGTAAACTTTTGTGTGTCTCGTACATTTATTTATTTTTGGTAAGCACTCATTTATGTTTATGCTATGGATATAGTTTGTGATATTCTGTGCATGAAGGGTCTGCAAAGACATGCAATAAAACAATTTCGATCAAGCTGTCAAGCTTTCTTAAAAACAGTTAAATCTTCAATGCTTGTTGGACTGGTATCTTTTTTATCATCAGGAAGGTATATCTTTTTCTATCTTAGTATGTATGTTTATTTATAAAAATCATATATCTCCTTGTCTCACTTTTGGTTTTGGTTTCTCTCAACTTTGGTTGTTTATTTGATTAGTCCAATTGCGTAGTTGTCATGTTCACTTGCTAGTGCAATAATAAATTAATAATTCAACTTCAACTTGATTTCTTTTAGAGGAAATACCCTTCAAATTGTGCTAATTCTACATTTCTCTTTTATATGAGAATACAAGAATAGAATAGCTTTAGGGGATAAGGTTTTTTTCTATGTGGTCAATCTATTAAATGTTTACCATAATAGAACAAAACTTCGTAATGTCACAGGCTGACCCCACATTTACTGATGTAATCTATGACTGACTCTTCTTAATTATACTGAACATGAAAGATAGGCCATGTGCAAATGACATGAAAAAGTGCTGTTACATATCTGAAATTCCAAGTTGTAAAGTTTGATCCAACTACTCCGTCTCATTTAAAGATTCAATTATAGTAGTTTTAGTTTCTGAATTCCAAGCAGTCTTTAACTGAATTGCTTCCAACTTGGTGAGAATGATATGATTGTTTACTCAATAGTTGGAGAGATGCAATCATAATATCCTAACTTCTTCAGAAGATGTAGAGGGTTCATTTATTTTTGTTCAGATAGGATGGCAATGCTAGCGCACATAAATACAACATCATGTGGTATATTTAATGTTGTGGATATTGCATCGTAAATTATAAGATATTTATCATGGAACTACGAAAATAGCAGAGACCTAAACAAGTGGAACAAATTAGAAACAATCATAGAGCTAGTTTGACTTCTAGCCCAATGTGAATTACTCTCTAACATTCCCCCCTTTAATTCAAAGAGGGCTTGTACTCCTACCATGGACCGAAATTTCTTGAAATTTATCTTCTGCCAAGGCTTTTGTGAGAATATCAGCTAGCTGAGTATTTGTGTAACAGTGCCGTAATTCTATTTCTTCCTTAGCAACCAGCTCTTGAATGAAATGGTAACACGTGTTAGTGTGCTTGGTTCTACTATGTAGGACTAGATTCTTGGACATTGCAACGGTGGATTTGTTGTCGTAGAATATAACAGTTTGTCTACTCTGCTTCTGGTTTAAGTCTGCCAAAATGCTTCTCAAAGACATGTTATAGTTGTTGCTGTAATGTAGTTAGCTTCTGTGCTTGGCAAGGCTGTAGTTTGCTTCTTCTTCGATGCTCCAGAAACAGCCTCTAAGCCAATACAAAAAGCATAACCTCTTGTGCTTCTACTGTTCTCTGCACATCCCGCCCAATCACTTTCAATAAAAGGAACAAGATCATTGGATTTTCTTTTCTCATACTTGATGCCAAAATTTGAAGTTCTTGAATATTTCTAAGAATTCTCTTAGCTGCTCCCAGATGATGTTATTTAGATTGTACGTAAATCTGGAAATGAGACTTATAACAAATAAAATATCTAGCCTTGGGTGAATGAGAACAACTAAAATCAGATCAAGAACCCCGATCCAATGATTATTGGAATCAAGAATCGAAGGTATAAGGTTTGAACGCTACAAAAATGAAATCCTTGATAAGTTCTGAAAGTTCAATGAAGGACCAAAGAATTCTTTCTATCTCATATAATGTAATAACCAATCCCCCACAAAAGAAATCTTTCACACTACATATAGGTTACATAAAGGGCCCCTAATTTAATCAAACCCTAATTTAATCCTAATTTAATTAAAACCTAGTTTAACCCTAATTAGGCATGAGCTTAAGTTAATTAGTGTTCAGCCCATGTAAAATAAACATAAATACAAATAATTTAAACAAAGCCTATGCTACATGTTTAATGAAGCCCAATCCGTATAAGCCTTGTATATTCACCCCCATTAAACAACTTCATCTCTTGCTTGGATCACATGAATTAAGGCATGATCCTCATTTGAGCTTAACTTTATGCTTGACGCCACCTTAGGAGAATTCCTTGAAGCTTGGTCGGCCTAAATGTTGTGAACTAGCCCATTTAATGCCTCTTTGGTACTCTTAGTCCTAATCCTTGTAATTGTTCTAGCCGGCAAATGTAATGGATCCTGTTGATTCTCATCATTTACCGAAATTCCCTTCATATAGTAAATATTTTCAAGACTAAACCCAATATTTTTACGGTTTGAAAAACTTTTAAAAAAAAAAGTTAATCGCGGGGAAAAGTATGAAAAAAATACTGAACAATGATTAATTATTTGATCTTTTTTTTCCTTTGTACATACATGATAGTTTTGAAACAACGGTGGGTTTGGGGGCAGTATCTAATATCACTAGTGCTACAGAGTCCTAAGCTTTCATCCTTGATAGAAAATTTGTACAATTTTCCCCTTCCCTTATTTGAGCTACCACATGAACTCGAGGTTCTGCTTATAATTAGCATAGCTCACACATGCCATATGATATCATTTATTTTTTCTACACCTACAATTTAGAGAAAAAAAAAATCCCTAAAAAATCCCTTTCTGTAATTTTCCTCTGCTGCCAGTTTCTTTAAGTTCTATGTATGATAGATTGATATACTTTCGTGTAACTGGGATGGATGATGGGTTTAGCATCAAGGAGAAAATTTGTTTTGTAAGTTAAAAACTCATGTATATGACTTTTGTGTTGTGATACATTCCATCTCAACACTGGGCTTTCAAGTTTGTAAATTCATGCTCAAATCATGATTCCCTTGTTTGCTAGAACTGTCATATCTATACTAATTTTTCTACATGTTTAGATTACGAGGATAGAACAAATGTTATCCTTTTTGAGCAACCAGATGCATGTGCGCATGTAAATTTAACTCAACAAAGCCCTGTTTGCCATGTATTTATGCTAGCTATGGTTTATTTTGGTTGTCGAACCATATCTTTTTGTCACCTAATTAGCCTCATGTAACTACTAAGACTAAAATAACAATGAATATCCAAAGATGAATCTTTCTTAATCTTGGAGTAACTAATATTAAGACCCAAAATAAACAGTGCATTCCTAATATTAAGCATAGATAACTGAACTAAAAAGTGGGTTCCTAATATGAAGGAAATATCCATGTAACTAACCTATTTTGGAATGTCAAGGAAATTGAAATTTCTAGGTAACTAGGACCATACTTTTATTGGTATTATGAAGCCTTTGTTAACTTCGAACATAAGAGAAAGCCAATGAAAAGCACTTAATACCAGCTTTGATTTGTCCAAGATATTAGAGGATGAATGGGTGTGTTTGGTAATTCCACTTGTGCATGAATATTATTTTTATCGAAGCTAGATGACCATCCTGATTGAGGTTTGGAAGTTCCTAGGAGATGTGTTCCCTATTGTCCATTTCAATCAAAATGTTTATGTTTAACGTATTATTGAAGCTAAAGTGACCAGTAAAATTTTTGGCAATAATCCCATGCAGTTTTAGTTTATTTGAATTAATATTATAGTTAAAAAACAAAAATCTTTATCAATATTCTTATTTGATGTCATTCTTGAATTAGTCTAGAGCTTCATGGTAAATTGGATGATGGAAGTATCATGACTTTTTGTGCTTGTTATAAAAATGATTATATGTGTTTCATGCATCACATTTGAAAAATAAATGTTTTACGTCAACTGCGATTTCTTGGGTTACTCTCTCTGTCTGATGGTTGAGGGTTTACTGTCATGGGATGTCTTTTCGTTTAAAAAAAGAGTTTCTTATTTACTGTGGTCTTTGACTTTTCTTCATTAGTTTTGTTATTTACTAACTGATGTAATGTCATTAAACTCTTGAATTTTTTCGTTGTTTCTATCGTTTACCTTTTTTTTTTCCCCTTTATATATATGTGTAAGTTCTAAGTTTGACAAACCTTTAAACTTTTAAAGCAGTACAGGTGCAATCACACTGATAGCTTATTATAGTATTTTTTCCTTTGCCATCAACTGCAGTTGAGTTATATGATGGACATCAGAAGTGATGTCCAAGTTCATGTGAGTGGGGGGCTTCTCGCCATTTTGGATAATGAAGAATTCTAGATACCATTGAACAAAAGGAATGTGGGAATGCATCAATAACAATTAAAACTATCGTAGAGATTTCATTGTATTTTCTGACTTCTTGTCTTTCACTAAATTTTCATATCTTATATTACATCATTTCCTGAAAATAAACACTTAATACATAGAAGACTTTACAACAAATCTAGAAAAAAGTTCTTGAAAGTTGATGTAGTAGCTCATGAGGCATTGCAAATATTTCAAATGGACAAACATCCAAGCTATGGACATTGGAAGAGCAAAAGAAGGGTAGGTAAATGCTGATATTCTTGATTGTTTTTTGAGATGACAGTTTTTTTTTTGAGTATAACTCTTTACTAATATTCTTGAATTGCAGGTTCTTTGTATTTAGTATTTTGAATAATGTATGTAGAACTTCATCGTATCTTGCAAATCTGGACTAAATTAGGTGCCCTTATTCTATTGTGTAATACCAATGGGCAGACGTCTCTTGAGGTAAATTCAAATAAAGAACTTAATTATTCTACTACTTCTAATCATCTGAACCCATGGACCTGGATGATGGTTTGCATTGCACTAGGAGCTGGTTTCTAAGACCCATACTAGACCTTGATGAACTTAATAATCATCTTAATGATGTATCCTTGCATCCCCAAAATGCCTTACGATTAATTTTATCAGGACTACATTGTCAAGTTGAAAACCTGAGCAAGGCATTAGGTAACCTGATGACATTATGATATGGGATTTGTTTGAAGATAATTAGACGGATGTCAAACCCTAAGCTCCTGAGCATGAGGGATTTAGAAATACACATTTCTTTTTGTTCCACAAAGGGTGATTACATGACTAAGCAAGAACTAAGAAATGGCTTCCTATATTTGAATTCTGTTAAATCTACCTTGGAAAAAATTTGTTTTCATTAACATAATCTTGCAAAATAACCTCATGGGATTTTTTTCTACTTTAAAACTTGTGTTGATTCAAAATCTTTGTATTTGAGTTAATTCTTTTTCACTTTCTCTGTCTTCCTGGGTTCGTTTCGTCATTCTTATGGACAACTTCAAAACAATTAATGATATGAAATTATGTAAAGTGATAATAATTCAATTTGAGTTCTCTTCCTACTAGGCATTTAAGAACGGGGATGTTGGTGAACTTGGATATGATTGCTCTAACAATCAGAGAAAATGTAAAATGTTTGAAATAACATGGTGTATTCAATCAAATGATGTACATCAATGAGTCAAATTATAAGACAAGCGATTAAAGAAACAAAAGAACCATTCTTAGAATGCAATCAATGTTTTTACAGTTATTAGAACTTCGAGATAGTATGGAAAACGCTATGCAAGTCACGTTGGCTTGGCATGGCAATGCAGTAATTTTTTTTTTAAAAGAGGTGTAAAAGAATATAAACTGATAAATGACTGGTATTAGGTATACTGGAAAGCACATTTACAAAGTATGTCAGTTTGATTTGATTGAAATAGTAGAAATTCTTATTATTTTTTAATATACATTACTTAGTAGTTTTATTATGTTGAAAATAATTTCCTAGATGAAGCAACAGAGATGGCTTTGCTCCCATATTTTTATGGTTGTATTGGTGAACTGAGAATTTCAGGTAACAATGTGATTGCTTTAATTTAATGTTTGTTCTAAAAAATTTGGTTTATCTTTCTGATTCATGTTCCCTGGTCTTGGTCAACTGTTTTAATCTTCCATGCTCAAGCCCATGCGCACACACAAATACTTTTATATATGCATGCAAACACGTCTCTGTGTTTATTTTTTTGCATGCACTTCTGAAAATACCTGAGTGGGAAATTATTTTAGCCAAAGAAAAATGTTTTGAGGCACTTTGCCTTACCACTTTCTTTTCTTTTTCGAAGGATACTTAAGCAACTTTTTACAGAAGAAAGTTGTTCTTTTTTTTTTTTTTTATGGTATGGAAAGCACAGTTTATATTAATACTTAATTTCAACTATTTTTTCGTCTCTATAGATGTGATACTAAAACCAATTAGTTGTGAGGAGCATGCGTGTTTTACAAGATGCGACTACTCAAAATTTCCTGATCATTGCCAAAAGTTTGTTTATATGGAAGGTAATAACACATCATTCTAGTTTTGTAAATTTTGCGTGTTAACCTATTAAAATCAATTTAATTTATAACTAGTTTTCTTAGCTTAGTTAAATGGCATGTTGTATAATGTCATTTACCTTTAATATCCTCCAACTTTTGTTGACATGGAAATGTTTTCAAATCTCATTCTTTTTGAATTAATTCACAAATGTTTATTGAAGGTGAAATAGGTAAAATGATGGTTTTTAGCCAATAGTTTTTTTTTTTTTTTACACTTTTTTTTCCTTTTTTCGTAGTTGTGGTATTTGTTATTTCTTGGTATATCTGTTATATTTCATCATTTCAAGAGTTACTTGCAAAGTTAGATTATTGCAACATGTTTGCCTGTTGTGTAAATGTTTGAGATTTTGAAATGTTCCTTGCGTTACAGAAACTGGTGTAAGTTACATATCCTATGGATAAGTGAAAATCCCAATTAGAAAATATTCTGTTAGTTACCAACTTATTCACTGCAAGTGTTTTTCAAATTTTGTGAATACAATTTGTGATTCTCTATGCTTGAAGGGTCCTGAAACACACGTAATGGAACCATTTTCGAACAAGGCATCAAGCTTTCTTGAAAATAATAAGTTTTCATTACTCGTTGGACTGACATTTTTTTTATCATCAGGATGGTATGTCTCCTTCTCGCTTAATAAGGATGTTTATTTATCTCAACTCTAGTCATTTAGTTGGTAAGTCCAATTGCTTAGAGTGGGGTGTCTTGTTCACTTACTAGTGCAATTATTA
This sequence comes from Sideroxylon spinosum, assembly GCA_003260245.2. Taxonomy (NCBI): domain Eukaryota; kingdom Viridiplantae; phylum Streptophyta; class Magnoliopsida; order Ericales; family Sapotaceae; genus Sideroxylon; species Sideroxylon spinosum. The sequence goes on along the minus strand of QLOD02000010.1, from coordinate 14,837,881 downwards.
ATTAATAATCAACTTCAAGTTGATTTTGTTGAAAGGAAATACTCTTCAACTTGCGCTAATTCTACATTTCTCTTTTATATGAGAATACAATAACAAAATAGTTTAGGGCGATAAGGTATTTTTCTATATGGTCAGTCTATTAAATGTTTGCCACGATAGAAAAAAAGATCTATACTGTCATAAGCTGAAACAAAATTTGTTCATGTCTGTTTGACTTTTCTTAATTATAGTGAACATGAAAAGCCATGTGGAAGTGACATGAAAAAAATACTTTTATAGATCTGAAATTTCAGGTCATAAAATTTGGTCCAACTATTCCGTGTCATTTAAAGATTCTATTATAGCAATAGTAATTTTTGAATTCCAAGTAGCCTTTACAAAAGTCCTAATACGATTTGGAAGGGAAAGTTACCGAAAGCAAAGGCTACTAGAAATTCTATAAAGATTTAAGAAGCACAAGTATGATCGCTTAAGCTCTCTTGCTTATATTTTCTTCACCTCGGACATTTTAATTCAGTAAATTTGTGATACCCTTCTTTAGTCACAAGTAAAATAGCCTTGCCTATAATGTTTGCAGGATATGGTAGTACTTTATGATTCTTTATAATTGTCTCACGAGTGTATTTTGAATTCGTTCTATGATATGTGATGTGCAAGCAAGTCATATTATTATCTAATTTCATGATTTTGCTTATTATTTTGGCTCCCTATTATGCATTGTTATTTAAAAATATATCCTTCACATGGGTTCATTCTAGGGGTGCAGGATGGTACTCTATGGAAATGGTTGGTGTAGTTATATATATATTGGTGCAAAGATCATTCAAAATGCTCGTTTACTAGTTGAGAAAATTGGACGACCGCTTGAATTAGACACAAATGTTACCTGGTGTGCTTTACCTAGATCATTTCTAGAGAACTATACATTCTGAACAAAATGTACTTTTTCTTTTACCAATTCACATTAATGTTTAATCCATTATATATCATAAGTTCTAATGTTTATATTATTTTTCTATCTTGTTGTCTATTACTAAAGCCATATAATGTTTTTGAGGCATCATCTTAGGTTTCACTTTGATTTCGAAGAAATTAACCATTGGTCTACTTTGCATGGTATATAAGTCAAGACACTGAGTTCTTTACTTATATTTTTTTTGTGGACCATATATTTCAAAGACTTAAAAAAGAAGTTTGCAATTTCTTATTCTTGTGTTTTGCTTAATGTTGATTGCAAGGAACAATACAAATGACCAGTACCAGGTTAGGTGAAAATGAACTTCCTTTTCTAAATTTCTTGTTCTCCTCTATATGCGTTATCTAGTGTTTGATATACTTAAGTTATATTTTTGACAGTAATGATTTTTAGATACATTCTGCTTCCAACTATTATTTCTTACAGACACTCAGAGGTCCTATTAATAAAACATATACGACACACAATAAATGCTCAGCTGAATTTGAAGTGGATGGACCATACCAGGTAAATAGGATGACCTTACAAACTAATGTCGAACAATAACTTAGGATGACCTTCACTTGCTTGCTAGAACTGTCACATCTATACTAATTTTTCTACATGTTTAGATTACGAGGATAGAACAAATGTTATCCTTCTTAACTTTGCTCTGAGTGTGCATGAGCAACCAGATGCATATGCGCATGTAAATTTAACTCAACAAAGCCTTGTTTGACCATGCATATATGCAAGCTAGGGTTTATTTTGCTTGTCGAACCATATCTTTTTGTCACCTAATTAGTCTAATTTAACTACAAAGAGTAAAATAACAATGAATATCCAAAGATAAATCTCCCTTAATTTAAGCGTAATCAATATTAAGACCAAAAATAAAAAGTGCATTCCTAATATTAAGCATGGATAACTGAACTAAAAAGTGGGTTCCTAATATAAAGCACATATCCATGTAATTGACCTATTTTGGAGATTCAAGGAAATTGAA
>QLOD02000010.1:14791225-14827544 GCA_003260245.2 Sideroxylon spinosum | reverse complement strand
ATTTAATTATTTATAGTTATTTAATTAAATTAAATTTAATTTAACTAGTTATATTTATTGAATTAAATCAATATGAAATATATTTTATTAATATGGTTTTATTAAGAATTATTATGTTTAGATTTCAATATTTTAGTAAGGGTACTATTGTCTAATATTTTATAAAACAATTTAAAACCCCCAAATCGAGGTGTTAAAAAAATAAAAACAATAAAGCTGCTCATGGGTTTTCAGGTGTTCTTGTGGTTTTGCTAAACACCCCGAAAACCTATCACTTAAAAACTTTCAAGCATAGTTTATATGAATACCTCAAAACCTATACTTCAAAAACACCTAAAAAACCTATGACATTTTAACATTCAAGCACACCCATAATTGTAAAATGTAAGAATACAAACCGTAATTTATCGTTCTACTTTTTATTAGTAATAAATATATAATATCACTATATACTACATCATTTGAAATTCCAATTTCAGCTTTTTTAAAAGAGTGCTGTTATTCGTAACCCGATTTTTTCTTTCTCTTTGTCTGATTAATATTTTCCCATATTAGGATTAAAATGCCCTAACGTAAAATTACCTCCTTAGCCTCCATATCTTTAGCAGACACTTGCTGAAAAAATCAAACAATTTCAATAATTAGTTGCTGAAAAAATTTAGCAATTAATCACATAAATTTTGAATACTTTCACATCAAAATAAACGAAATATTTCAGCAACTGGTTACTGAAAAAATTAAAACATTTCTACATACCCTTGTCATTTTTTATTTTTTTCAATGATCATACAAAATTTCAACAGTCTCTTATTAAAACATTACATCATTTCAATAGTAGTTTTTAATTTTTAGGATTTTAGAAGGAAAAAAATAGTATTTTTAAAACTTTATGTGTAATTTGTGGGTTGCATAGAAAAATTATTGGGTTATTTGGAGAAAACATAAGATGTATGAGTTAATTGAGCTGCGAAAAAAAAAAAATAGAATTGCAAATAGCGGTACCCTATAATATGGAAACTTAAAAACTTGAATTTTAAATATTTTTAACCATTGAATTTATCCAATGGCTAGGATTAGTTATTTTTCTCTTTAAAATTTAGTTTTTTTTTGTCTCACATCACTAGATAACTACTACTTTACTTTTATTTTACATATATAAAACTACTATACTCGCAATTTAATTAATAAACATTAGTGAACTCATGGGTTTCTATAAGAGTCCTGCTTATAAATTCAATATAGTTATAAAATTTGTATATTTCAAATACATTATAAATCAATTAAGAAATACAAATAAAAAATGTTTAAATAATAATTAAGTTATTTCTCTCATAATAAAAATTTGAAGTATTTTTAAAATTTAAAAATACAAAAAAAGAAAACCTAAATATTAAATAAGTTTCGGATTAGTTATTTTCCAAAATTCTAATTTTAAATTTAAATTAATTACATTGACAATATTTATTTTATTTTATAAAACACAACGTATGATTAATAATTTTTAATCTAATTTACTTTATAAAAACCTATCCAAAAATTATTATCCAATCTTGTGTAAGGCTATCTATATTTACCATTTTACTCTTTTTATTTTTACAAATTTTGAATAAAACTAGTCTTCGGAGTAATTTTGTTTCTAAATATTAATTTTAAATTTAAAAGTTTTCTTTCTTCTCTTCTCGTTTATTTAAATTTTACGTGGCACTCTTCTCATTCATTCCCTTTGTTCTCTCCTTTCTTTTTATTCACAAATTTTACTTTTTTTTTTGTCCCACATTATTAAATGATAATATATTCACATTTTCTTTTGTATATAGTTGTGTCATATAATTTTAATAGATGTCAATGAATTCAAGAGTTTTTATAAGGGACTTACTTATTTATATGTTCAGTACAGTTGTAAAATTTACATAATTTTAAAATATATTAGGAATTAAATTTAAAAATACAAAAAAATACTTAAATAATAATTAGACTATTCATTTCATAGTAATAATTCTCAATATTTTAAAAGGGAGATGCTATTTCCACTTCACAAAAAGCTTCCCCTACTCCACCTTTTTGCTTTTTTTTTTTTTTTTAATTTGTTTTGATGTCATTCAAATGATAGATTACTCTTGATTCATTAGTTTTGTAGATTAGTTTCACTTATTATAAAAATAATGTATTAATAAAATTTAAGGTTTTATAATGAAATATATATATTTATTTTATCAATACAATTTAATTTTTTAGGATGAAAAAAACTTTTTTACTAAAAATCAATTAGTTATGTTAACTTATCAAAATATTCTTAAATTTGATCATAGTAAGGTAACTCATATCGCATAAATAAAATATTTAGAAAATTTAAGTAGCAATTAGTTGCCCACATATGAAAAATTTAGAAATACAACTTACTATTAATTTTTATCATAAGAAGATAACTTATACATCATAAATTGCATGAAGAGAGTGTACTATTCTCAACCATTCAAGAGTGGACTCATTATTTTTAGTCAATAAGGACAAAAATTAGATACTTTCTTAAGAGATAGAGAAAATATTTTTATAATAAAATTATTAATAATAATTATGGTAATATAATAAAATTTTTAGGATAATTTTAAAAAATTAAATTATTTTAAGAAAATTTATAATTTTAATAGTGTACTAGTTCTGTACGTATATGCCATATCGAAAAAGACAATAGCAAATGAATGATAGGTTTGATTATCAAAACGATATGAGAGGTTAATTAAAAAAGTTAGATAGGCTTTAAAAATATATATAGGTTTTAAAAAATTTTACTTATGGTATGTGGATTTTCTTCTTAAATTCAAATGTAAGAATATTTTTGTACGTTTAACTAACAATTTTCACTTATGATATATTAAATGTCTCTCTAAATTGAAAAATATTCTAAGATATATGAATCATCTTTCTAGATTCAAAATTAAGAATATTTTTGTAAATTGAAATAAATGAATTTTTTTTTTAAAATATTTAGTTCTTATTATAAAATTTAAATTATATTGATAGAATAAAAGTTATTATTTATTATACCAATTAATTTATTATATTAATAGATTAGAAGATAAAATGAAAGAAAATAAATTAAAATGGTTTGGTCATATTAGAAAGCGTCCAATAGAAGCATCAGTTAAAATGTATGAAAGCGTGGAGATTGTCAAGAGCATAAAAGGGAGAGGGACACCCAAGATAAGTTGAAAAGAAACTATTAAACATGGATTTATTAGAGGATATAACTCTAAAAATATTTGGTTGATGTTGTCAAATCTATATAGCCGACCCATCTAGTGGGAAAATGCTTGGTTTGATTAGATTATGTTTGATAATAAGTAGAATTAGTATATAAAACCAATAAATCAATGATGGTTTTGTCATTTGAATAACATAAAAAAAAAAAAAAAGAAAGGAAAACAAAAAAGTAGAGTGGGAGAATTTTTTGTGGAGTGAGAATATCATCACCCTTTTTAAAATTTAAAAATATAAAAAATCTAAATATTAATTATGCTTAGAAGTAGCTATTATTTCTTTTAATTTTAAATTCTAACTATATTTGGTTTATTTTATAAGGCACAGCGTACAATTAATCAAATCTCATGACATTCTCCATATTTATTATTTCACTTTTTCTATTTTTAGAAATATTTGAAGCAAATATCATTTTTCAAAATTTTTATATTTTTTCTTTCAATTTTGGTTGTCTTTCAATCATTTTACATGAAAACACATTTTTTTATATTTTTTGAATACGTTTTTAATAAAAATTTTCAAATTAATATTTTTAAAAAATATGATAATAATTGTCATAGATAATAAAAGTTTACACATTAATTAAAGACTGTCTAGATACTTTAGTCTCTTTTGATCAGCAATTTTTATTTCTACTGGTTATTTTTATATTTTTATGGAGGTTTATTTTATAAATTTGCATTTAAGCTCTTTATTGGTCAAATTATATTTTTATACTTTTACGCATGAATAATTCTTTATTACTTTTAAAAATTGAGTAATATTACTTTGAAAATTTATTAATTTAAATAAAGGGTACTCAAATTATGTTGGGCAACAAGAGAGCTAAACAACTATCTTTTTGGTTTTTTTTTTAAATAATTATATTTATCCCATTATATTTTTAATTTCTTTTAAATTACAAAGGATAAAAATATTAAATTAATAAAAAGTTAAAACATTAGCTACTAAAAATTAAAATTTTCCCTTTCCAAATACAAAAAACTAGCTAATTATTAAAAAGTTAATTTTTTTCCTTTCTAAAAGTCGTCTCGCCAATAATAGTGAACATTGGAAATAATTAAATCTTAACCATCAATTAATGTGAAATTGATAAATATTTTTTACATTAAATAATAGATAAATATATTTTTATATTTAATAATCAAAATTTCAAGAACTTGTGGACCGTTTGATAGCATAATTTTCAACAAAAATGTATTAAATTTTGCTCATAGGGTGTTTGGCATAACATCAAACTTTACACTTTTTTCACAATTCAAAAGCTATTAAAAATTAATAAAATTATTAAAATTACTAAAAATTATTTAAAATTATCAAAAATTATCAAAAAATTTACCAAATACTTAAAAATTATAAAAACTTTACTAAAACAAATTAAAAATTATTATTTATTTAACTAAACACATAAAAAAAATCATCACTAAAAACTTTTGATACAAAATTATTAAAAATTGCTAATTATACGTTGAAAAGTATGTTCAGGGGCCCCTAATCTAAACGTCGGAGCATGTTAACCAAATCCCCGGACAAAGGTGGAGGGAGCATCGGGCATGCTTTTGTAGATAGGGGTGTAAAAGGGCCGGGTCGGGTCCGACCCACCCCTTGACCCGGGCCTACCCGGCCTTCTGCTGACCCGTCCGGTCGCCTTTTTCCATTTTTGGGTCGGGCCAGGGTCACCAACACTCGCCCCTGATCTGCCCCAATTGACCCAGCTTATTTTTTTGATATTTTTAAATTTGTTAAAGAAAATAAAATATAAAATAAAATTTAACAAAACACATTAAAATAATTATTGATAAAAATTAAAATTTATTAAATAAGAAGCAATTACACCAACACCCGCTCTTACTGTTCTACTGACTGCTCTTGCTGCTGATTGCTGCTGGTGGCTGCTGCCTGTTGCTGCGGCTGCTATATATTGCTGCATGCTGTTGGCTGTGACATGCTGTTAGGGCCGGTAGGGACGGGCCAATGGTCGGGTCTCGGGTCGGGCTGGGCCGAGCCGATCCAAGCCCTGATCCGGGGAGTGAGGATCAGATCATACGGATAACATAGGTGAGGTGGGGCGAGTGGGCCGACCACCCGTCCGACCCATTTGCACCACTATTTGTAGATGCAGGACCTTACGGTTGACGTTCCAGTTTTGAGAAGGGCAAGGCAAGCTACCACCATGGTCATCAAATTAATTATCCGACCACACTCTCTACCTTTCACCTTTCTCTCTCCGTCCCGCTCCTTCCTCAAGTCCTCTTCACTCCCCAAACCTCTCCCGCTCTCTGTCCTTTCCTCTTCCACCACCGCCACCACCGCCACCACCGCAACCTTCGCTACCCTGGACCAAGCTTTCCGCTATGGACCTTCCCTCCACAAGGGCCAAAAACCCTTCCACAACCATCCTGAAATCACACCCTCCACCACTGACCACAAACTATCAGACGAAGAAGAAGGAGCAGACGGCGACGGCGACGACTTAATCGACCAAGCGAGCTTCGCTCGCGTCTTTAACATTACTGCCCTTCGAGTCCCATCCGAACACTGCTTTGCCCTCGAAAGCCGCCTCCGAGGCCACCTCTTGAACTGGCCTCGTATTCGCAACATCGCCAGAGTTCCCAGTGACGAGGTCGAGGATGAGTTCAAGTTCTTCCTCGAAAGCCAAAACAATTCCAATTCCGAGGATGCAAAAGAAAGCCTAGTGTCTCTAAATCGGCGAATTCATGGAAAGGCCGAGGGAGATGGCGAGCCACTGAGTCCGGTTCTACACAGGGATAAGATCGCCAGGACCTTTAATTCGCGGGGGTTTGTGAAGTTCAGGAATCTAGCGAAGCTGTCAAGGCCGAAGAGGAAGAGGATGAAGGGAGATGGGAAGGAGAAGAGGCAGAGGAAAGGGATTGGAAAGAATGATTTTGCTGTTGTGGAGGTTGTTGGGGAAGATGTGGGAGAGGACTTGAGTGGGTTGCTTGGGGATGAGTTTAAGGGGTTGAAGTGGAAGGGTTCCACACGGTTGTTGCTTTTGGATGAGAGGTATGCTGGCAAGGGCTTGGAGCAGTTGCCTGAGGCAATTAAGGTGTCTCTTCCAACACTCTCTTGATCCTCTGTGAGTTGCCTGTGTTTTTGTATTTTCATTTATTTTAAGTCTACTTCTTTGAATAATAGGGTGTCCCCATAATGATATACGGGATGATGAGCAACGATACAACATTTTGCTTTGCTAAAACTGAAACTGTTGTGAAATGTTATGGTTAGCAGCTTAGCATATCCATGTTGGCTTTTCTACAAAGGCTGTTTTGCCAAAGCCACGACAGCAACTAGAAGCTGGAATTGATGGTTTTATTTGCGATTGAAAGCTTGCATACTTCAGAAAAATGATCTTCTCATTGTAGTTTCTGTCACATTTACTCACCCTTTTTATGGGTTGCTAGGCTTAATGCAACTAATAGTCAGCAATATTTCTGTACAAAAGAAAATATTATTTTTAGGTGATGTTTTCAATTCTGTTACTAGTTGGAAATGTTTTTTTTGTTTAGCCCTATTTGAAAACATAACGAAGCACATAAAGTTACACGTTCAGTGGTTTTACAATTGAGTGCCTTTGATATTGGATAACCGCTTTCCGCTCAATCTGAAAAATCACAGATAATGGGTTCTGATTTTGAGTAAGAGAGATTTATCATTGAATGCTGAATATGCTAATCTACAGGTAGTTCTCCTTCTTATTCTCACTAACATTTTAATTTAAAATTTTCAACTTAAAAATTCCATACTTGAACAGTTCAGGATTCTAATTTTAGCAATTTAGTAGTTAATTTTCAGTTTTATCAAAGAGGCACTAATCTTTTGCAGTATATTAAAATGCATCTATTTCCAAAATGACATTTTATTGCTGTCTTCCTTTGGTGACATTACGTCAATGCTCTATTTATTCTCTTCAGGCTGTGCTAAAGGAGAATGGAAGTAAGGATACAGCATCAACTTTTGAGCTAGTGAGGTGCAAGCTCACTTTGTTCTATGATTACTGGCAGATGAATGAGGTATTTAAACTTGAATGTGTTATTTCTGGTGTTCACCTGCTACTTGTTAAACTTCTGTTAGTTTTCCTTTTCTTTTATTAAAAATTCTTCAGCTTCCTTAAACTAGAACAATTTTGTTTATCATTGAGATGTTGGAGGTGCTCTTGCTGTGTTTCTACCTCAAGTGTATCAACAAAATCAATTCAGAATTGTTTAAAGCAGGTAGTAGTTCTGCCTAAGGACATTAAGAGTGAAAAAGTTGACAAGGCATTGGTGTCAAAGAATAAAAGAAGGATAAAGAAACATTTTTTTATGCTTGTAAGATTGTTAGCCATCATCTCACCTGAAAGCTTAAGCTATTAGGAATGGAACAATTATTTATATTGGTCACATGTGGCTAGAGTAACTTTTTTGAAGTGGCCAAACACTTATAACTATTGACTTTTTTTGGGGGACGGTGAAGTTCGGGCTGAGGACCTTTGTTTGCTCTGATGACATGTTAGAGTGTTAGCCACCATCTCACCTGAAAGTTTTAATGGTTAAGAAGGAGATAATTTTGTTATTTATATTGGTTTATTTTTCTTAATAATATTCATCTACACATGGCAGCTTGTTGGAACAGGTAATGGAACAAGATTTAAGATAAAAGTTCCATTATGATATGTAAAATTAGTTATGGATGAGACTGGCATTGTTCAAAAAGTTTACATAGATCAAAAAGATTACATATGCTTCGTTGTTATTGTAGAATTAATTGCTGTAGTGATACAAACATTTTAAACAAGTGACTTGTAACTAGTTGTGATATTTGTGACTCAAACTTTTGACTGCCTTAGAACATTGGAAGATAGATTCTCATTTCAGAATGTGATAAATTGTTGTACCCGAGACTTTCTATTTGACACTAAAGTTATTCTTTCTTTGTTTCTGTTGCTTTATCTCTCTTTTCTAAGTACCAACTTTTTTGGGAAATCAATTCATATGTTACTGTGGTGTAATTTTAGCAATTTAAATTTATAAATGTTACGTACCAGTCGTTCTTAGGGAGAGGCTTGTTAGTTGACTCGCAATTCATTTCTCTATGCTAATAGTTTGTCACACAATGAAAACTAGGGAAAATTGGATTGAATTTGAGATGAAAAATCTACCTAGGCATTTTGTCAAAACCTAGGAGGCGACAATTATAAGAACTATAAATTGAACTAAAAAAATCTGGCAATAAATGGACCAAGGGCTAAGAGTCATCTATCCAACAAGCATGTAATCAACCAAATTGAGGAGCCTAGACATATAAGGGGAGAATGGGTTGATTTTGGGACAATTGACTATGGTGGTGAAAAATCCATTGGAACATAGTATTCATCATACATGACATGATATATTTAGGTTTGTAGATAATCCATACATACACCCAACATACAAAAAAATCCAACATGGGTACTATGTATACACGGGATATAAAGTGTAAAAACAAGTACATACATGGTGGGCTTGAAGGTAAATCAACATTCTCACACAAATTCAAGAAAGAAACTAGAAATTGAAGAGCAATTGCACCTCAATTGATCAATACATGACTTGTTTTCAAGAATCCCCAAGGTCCTTGCCTTGGGTCTGCTCTAGGAGCATTCGCAATTAGAAATAAAGAGAAAATATTATAAAGAAATTGAAATCTAAGATGAGGAGAGGGAGCGTAGTCTTCCAATCCTCTCTAATCTACTCTTATCCTTATTTAAGATAAATAAAAAAGCTCCCCTCCCTCATAAACCCTACAAATATTTATATTATTGGACCCAAAATATTAAAAAATTGTCATTAATGACTGTGAAAACGAATTTTGAGTCATCTTTTGTCGTGGGCATGAAAATAGGAACTGTTGTAGGTAATACCCAAGTTGCTCGGACACTGGATGGGAATCAGATATGGGTGTGAATCTAGGTGTCCGATAATGCAAGTCTAGAGAATAGAAGATACGTGGATAAGGATCCGAATTTGGATACTGGTACGGGGATATGCCATGTAATTTTAATTATTTTATAAATTAATATTATAAGTATATATTTTTAATTATTGTCGTTTGCCCTTCCGTATTCCCATGTAATTTTTAATTATTATATAAATTAATATTATAAATATATATTTTTAAATATTTGTCGTTTGCCTTTTTGTCTACTGACTTTCTCTCTCTCTCTATATATCATACACAAAAGAGAAGAGAAAAAGTCTATGTATGTAAATAAATAGCAAAAGTCTTGCATGAGGGAATGTTTTCATCAGTATAACTAATGTTAGCATAGTAAATAGCTTGTTTGGGACACATGACTTCTATGTAATACACGTAAATGTTGTAAAACATAATTATGTTTGTATAATCAACACAAAGAAGACAAAAGGTTGAAGCCATCCAAAGAATTCTTTGGACAGAGAATGCCATTGCCAGAGAATGCTATTGCCGGACAAGTCCAAAATGGATGATTTTTTCATCTGAACATCATAGTCATATCCGAATTGAAAGTGCCACACCTGATTCCGCACCCACACCTACACCCGAATGGATACTCCATAGTTTTGGGGGAGTCTGCACAACTTAGGGTAATACTCTGTCGTGTGCATTGGGGGGGGGGGAGTTATGCTGGTGTTCGCACAAAATTCAAATGTAGGCACAAAAATGCTTTTGGTGTCTGGACACCACTTTCGCGACCGGATATGTTGATTGGTTTCTCAACAGAGGCTTTGTGACGTGCAAGTTGTTAGCTGAGTTTGGGCTTGTTTGGTGGAGTGTCCCACAAGAGTTGGTAGAGTTTTTCGCTAATTTGGATGTGTCTTGCACCTTAGCAACATGTCCCGCATGTGTCCATGGAGTGTCTCGCACTTGGGGATGCCTTGTGCACGACTGGAGCACTTGAATTGGCCTTGGCTGTTGAGGGTAGCTTGGTTACTATTGGAGCCTTGTATCGGTTTGACATGGGCTACACCTTATGGCATTACCTTGCTTGGGTTTTATGCTAATTGTAGTTGCTTGGATGGCTTGAGGGCTGCCCTTGCCATAAGCCAACGACCTCGTGGTTTAACCTTGGGAGTGTTAAGAACATGGTACACCAATTGCTTGATTAAATGTCCCCCTTTGTTAATAAATAAAATGATTTTATTAAAAAGCATGGAGAAAATGCAACAAGTCACAAGCTGCCTCACCCATTATTACACTATCATGCTCTCAACAAAAGACAAAAAAGATTTTAAATTTGGATCTAGACCGCGAACTCTCCTACTAATCAAACTAGACAAAAACAAACTTTCGAACCTAAACAAAGGCATATCCTTACCCTCAAGTATTCTTCTATTATGCTCTTTCCAAATAAGCCAACAAAGACAAAATTGGGGGATTATATAGACCAAGTCACCTCCTCGTCACTACTTTTCCTATAACCTCACCATGATTTCACCCAAAAAAAAAAAAAAAAATGTACATCTCTTGGAAATACCCATTGTACGCTGAAGGCATTTAATGCATCTTTTTTTCCCTCCCTCCACTCACTCAGGACTCCACACTTTTTCATTTTTGTTATCTTTGGGCCTCAAACGCGTGCCTGAAACGTACAACCACTACAAATACAAGAGTTGAAAATAAAGAGAAAAGAAAGAGTAAATTGTTTTATCTCTTCTCTCTTGAATCTTATTCATAATCAAAGTCTTACATCAAATAAGGATAAATTAAGAAAAGGAAACAAAGTTGTGATAACTTGTAAGGAAACAAAGTAGTAAGAAATAATATCATATCGATTGTATATTCTAACACTCTCCCGGAGCATATAAGTCAGCTTGGATGAGAGACTCTGAAATGAGGAGCGAGATAATGGCTTGGTGAGAAGATCAGTCGATTGAGAAGAGGATCGAACAAACGCAGTATTCAGCTTTTTGCGAAGCAACAAATCTCACATAAAGTGGCAATCAATCTCAATATGCTTGGTATGTTCGTGAAACACAGAATTACTCGCAATAAAGATGGCAGCTTGATTGTCACAATACATAGGCATAGGTGTAGGAACATCAATACCAAAATCACGAAGCAGTGAGTGAACCCAGAGCATTTCAGAGGCAATATGAGCCATAGCATAGTAATCAGCCTTAGCACTTGAACGAGTCACGACTTGTTATTTCTTGCTGCGCCAAGTAACCAAATTGCCACCAATAAATGTACAGTAACTTGAAGTGGATCTTCGATCATCTCGGTTTCTAGCCCAATCAGCATCACTATAACTAGTCACTGAAAGAGAAGAAGGGTGATATAATAAACGACGGAGAGGAGCACCCTTTAAGTAACGTAAAATACGATATACTACTTCAAAGTGTGTGGAATGAGGGGCATGCATAAACCGACAAACAATATGCATGGCATAGGTAATGTCAGGACGAGTGACTGTGAGATAGTTCAATTTTCCCACTAAGCATTGATAACGACTCACATTAGAGAATAGTGAACCAATAGTTGTATCAAGTTTGACAGATGCGTCCATAGGAGTTTCAGCGGGCTAAGAACCAATTAAGCCAATCTCAGATAAAAGATCCAAAACATGCTTGCATTGGGAAAGCATGAGGCATGCACTGGATCACGCTATTTTTATGCCAAAAAAAATAGTGAAAGGCACCCAAGTTTTTGGTGTGGAAGTGTTGACTTAAATAAGTTTTCAAAGCAGTAATACTTGTGACGTTATCACCGAGATAACGATGTCATCAAAATATAAAATCAACACAATGGTAACAAAAGAAGAGTGCAGAATGAAGATAGAATGATGTGAGGTAGACCGCTATAGACCATATTTTAGTAAAACATCACTTAAACGACCAAACTAAGCACGAGGGGATTGTTTTAAACCATTTGAGGCACGACATAATCGACAAACTAAGTGTTCACTCTTGAGAACCACATAACCAGGTGGTTGATCCATATAAACTTCCTCTTGAAGTCCATCATGAAGAAATACATTTTTAATGTCTAGCTGGTAAAGAGGCCAGTAGCGACTCACAGCCATAGCAAGAAGTATGCGAACTGAGTTTAGACGAGCAACGGGAGAGAAGGTCTCTAGATGATTAACTCCATATATTTGAGTATAGCCTTTAGCAACAAGGCATGCTTTAGGTCGCTCAACCGAATCATCTGGAAGATACTTGACATTATAATCCTAACAACAGCCCACTGTTTGCTTCCTTGAAGGTAATTTAACCAATTCTCAAGTATAATTTTTATAAAGTGCCTCCATCTCCTGATCCATTGCATGCTTCCACCCAGGTGAAGATAGGGCTACTCGATATGAAATTGGAAGAGAGACTGAAGACAAGGCACAAATATTAGAATACAAACAAGGAGAAGTATGATGATAGGAAACAATTTAGCAATGGGATATTGGGTGCAAGTACGCTTACGTCGACACAAAGCAATAGGTAAATCATCATTAGAGGGCGAGGTAGTAGTGATTTGGACCTCAGATAAATCTGATGAGTTGGATGGGCCATAAGAAACAATTGGTCTATCCTGATCTTGCTGGTATACTTGCAACTTATTTTGCTACGACTCTTGCAAAGAAGGTTGAGAAAGAGGTAAGAGTAATGTAGGACTAGTATTCTCCTCACAAGTAGGATATGACTCTCCCTGAATGCTGGAAATTAGGTCATGGGATAATTGAGTCTCGAAGGCCGAAAAGAAGGGTGTGGACTTAAAAACATTAACATTAGCAGTCACAAAATTCTTACAAGAAAGCGAATGATAACAACGGTACAATTTCTGAGTACGAGGGCAACCCAAAAGATGCATTTTCGAGAACGAGCAGATAACTTATCTAAACCATAATAAAGAATAAGAACAAAGGCCACTCAACCAAAGACTCGAGGAATAAGAGGAAAAGGATTACCATCAAGATACAAGATGGAAAAGGGAGACTTGTTACCTAACACAGTAGATGGCATCTAATTAATGAGAGAACAAGCAGAGAGAACAGCATCCCCCCCCCCCCCCGAAAAAGGTGTTGGCACCTACATACTTGACATTATAAACCCAACGACAGCCCACTGTTTGCTTCCCCGAAAGTAATTTGGCCAATTCCCAAGTATGATTTTTATAAAGTGCCTCTATCTCCTGATCCATTGCATGCTTCCACCCAAGTGAAGACAGAGCTGCTCGATATGGAATTGGAAGAGAGATTGAAGACAAGGCACAAATAAGACAATACAAACAAGGGGAAGTACGATGATAGGAAACAAATTTAGTAGTGGGATGTTGGGTGCAAGTACGCTTACGTCGATGCAAAGCAATTGGTAAATCATAATCAGAGGGTGAGGTAGTAGTGATTTGGACCTCAGATAAATCTGAGGAGTTGGATGGGCCATAAAAAACAACTAGTCTATCCTGATCTCGCTGTTATACTTGCAAATTATTTTGCTAAGATTCCTGCAAAGAAGGTTGAGAAAGAGGTAAGGGTAATGTAGGACTAGTCTTCTCCTCACGAGAAGGATATGACTCCCCCTCAGTGTTGGAAATTAGGTCATGGGATAATTGAGTCCCAGAGGCGGAGAAGAAGGTTATGGACTCAAAAAAAGTAACATTAGCACTCACAAAATACTTACGAGAAAGCGAATGATAACAACGGTACAGTTTCTGAGTACGAGGGTAACCCAAAAATTGCATTTTCGAGAACGAGGAGATAACTTATCTAAACCATAAAGAAATAAGAACAAAGGCCATATAACCAAAGACTTGAGGAGTAAGAGGAAAAGGATTACCATCAGGATACAAGATGGAAAAAGGAGACTTGTTACATAACGCAATAGATGGCATCTGATTAATGAGAGAACAGGCAGGGAGAACAGCATCCCCTCAAAAAGGTGTTGGCACCTGCATATTAAACATCATAGTATGAGCAACATTATGTAAATGATGATGTTTGTGCTTGGCAACACCATTTTGTTGTGAGGTATGAATACAGATGGTCTGATGAATAATACCCCGATCAGTGCAAAAGGATTCCATAACAAATTGAAAGTATTCTGGAGCACTGTCTGATTGAAAATTTTTGATACACTTCAAATTGGGTAAAAATCTCATTATAAAAGCAAGTCACAATGTAAGGCAAATTAGATCTCTTTTTCATAAAAAATAACCAAGTCAAGCGAGAATGATCATCACCAAAAATAACAAAATGCTAGTAACCATTAACACTAGAAATGCGGGACGGTCCCCCCAAATATCAGTATGAACTAAATCAAAATGTTTTGGTTGGCGATTGATATCATGACTAGAAAAAGAGCTACGGTAGTGCTTGTCAAGTTGACAAGCCTCACATTTTAGACTCGATATAGGACTTACATGAGAAATGATAGACTTCAATTTATTTAACGAGGGATGCCTAAGGCGAAAATGCTATTGCAGAGGAGAAACTATTATCTCAAAGCAGTGAAGCTGTGCTAGAAAAACTAGCTGGATCAAGGTGGTAGAGCCTGCCTTTCTCATGCCCCAAACCAATCGTTCTTTTGTTATTGAGGTCCTGAAACACACGAGGTATGAGAAAAGGTTACAGAACAATGTAAGCATTTAGTCAATTGATTATCAGATAATAAGTTGAATGGGAAATTAATCACATGAAGACTATGAGGCAAATGAATTGAAGACTGAGGAGGAAGAACTCTTTGTCCTTGTACAGGATGTGAATATCCATCAGCTAAAACAACATGATGATTAATGGAATCTAAATGAGAGAATAAGGAAGATTTACCAGAAATATGAGAGCTTGCATCAAAATTAATGACTCAGGAAGGTGGAGCGGAAGCAGTACAAGCAATATTACCTGAATTTGCTAAGTTAACAGTGAAAGTAGATGAGTGAGATGTCTGAAGAGTTTGTAGTAGCTCACTAAGTTGGGCAGCAAGATCATTGTTGGTACTTGAAGGCTCTGAAGCAGTGTGTGTTGATTGAGTGGAAGCGACAGGAGCAGAACTATTTGAAACATGGTGAACTTGATTTGGCCGACCATACTTGGCCCAACACTAAGGCTTAGTGTGATGGGAACGACCACAGTTAGAGTATTTTTGATCCCCTTGCCCTTGAGAGGAGCGATCACCGTCGGCTGAACCTCGAGAAGAATGACCACGTCCTCGCATACTACCACGAGAATCTCCTAGAGCAGTATCAGTAGAGATCAAGGCAGAAGTTTCTGAAGTAGTAGTCTGAACTTGAGTATGATGGCCTAAGGATGATCGCAAAAGACGAGAATAGGTGTTGGCAGTTGTGGGTAAGGTCGCACTGGCAAGAATTTGATCTTTGAAGCTACACATATCAGAATCAAGCCTAGAGAGAAGAGAGGCAATCATAAAATCTTCCCAATGTCGCTTTTGTTGCTCAAGGTCTGTAGTAAATGGCTTATACTGTAACAACTGATCCAAAGGTTCTTAAGAATACTGTAATATTTTGAAAGCGGACGACCAGCTTGTTTGGTTGCAAATATCTGTTCATATAACTCAAAAACTCGTGAAACATTACTCTGTTGTGAGAACGGGTCAGTAAGAGAATCTTATATTTTCTTTGAAGAGTCACAGAATTCTACTGTAGTAGCAATGTGAGGCTCAAGGCTGTGCCATAATTACCCCATAACAATGGAATCTTTACTAAGCCAATCATCATACATACTATCATCTGGTTTGGGTGGAAGGTTGGCAAGAAATTTTAGTTTCTTCTTCTCATGAAGAAATACCTTCACTACCCAAGTCAGGTAATTTTGACCATTCAACTTCTTGGAAGTAATAGGCCGAGCAACACACTCATCTTTAATTAATTTTAATTTCGGTTCATTATTCCCTGTCAGCCATGTGATCAAGAATAAGAGGCTGAAGTCAATTAAGAGAAAAAAAAATTAGTAAGATTCAAATGAGTAGCATCGAGAATCGAATTGGTCATCAAAGATAGAGACGAGCGTTATGAATAGTAGCCGAAATCATAAAAAAACAGCATCGAAGATCAACATCAACAGCAACTAGATGAAAGCATCAAACAGTAGCAGCAACTGAATGAAAACATCAAGAAGATAGCAACGAGAAGCTAGAAACAGAGAAACAAAGCATGACGGCGCATGATGGCATCTGGCGATCGTCATCATACATCGCTAGTGGGCCGCCGGAAAGCCACGCGCCGAAGGAAGCTAGGCGCGTGAGATCTGGACAATGCTGACGAGTGGCGCGTGGAGATGCATCGGGGCTTTTTTTATGATGGGCTCAGGTGGGTTAGACTCGCCGGCGGCCGACGTTTCTTCTGTGGTGGTCGATGATCAACTCCGATGGCCAAAGGATTCACCTCTGGTGAAAGACAGCGCTCTGATGCTGTATTTCTTTTCCTCTCTCTCTCTCTCTCTCTCTCTTTTGAACCAGATTTGAACGTTCTGATACCAAGTTGAAAATAAAGAGAAAAGGAAGAGTGAATTGTTTTCTCTCTTTTCCCTTAAATCTTATTTATAATCAGAGTCTTGCATCAAATAAGGAAGAACTAAAGAAAGGAAATACAGCTATGAAAACTTATAAGGAAACGAAGTAATAAGAAATAATATCATATCAATCCTATATTTGAACAAGAAGGTTGTGAGAAAAATGCAATAACCAACCCTCAAATGAAATTATTTATGCAGCTAGTGCACATAAAGGGTATATACCTATGCAGTATTATGTGCTAATAATTTACCTTTGTGCATTTGGTCTCTCGTCACTCTTTCATTCGTTCTTGCAGATTTTAGAGGCTTTGTTACCAAAGGGTGTGATAATTCCTTCAGCTTTTGAAACAGTTGGGCATATTGCCCATTTGAACCTGAGAGATGAGCATCTTCCATACAAGAAACTTATTGCAAAGGTATATTTCTTGAAAAAAGTCATTACCGTTTGTTAATCACTATAAAATTTAGTATCATAGGTGTTCTTGTAAACTGTCTCTAACAAAGAGAGGCTGTTTTTGGTATCAGGTAGTCTTGGATAAGAACAAACCAAAGATACAAACGGTTGTCAATAAGGTTGATGCCATTCATAATGACTATAGAACGATGCAGCTTGAAGTATTAGCAGGAAATAATTCCCTTGTGACTACAGTAGCTGAGAATGGATTACGTTTTCATGTTGATTTAGCCACAGTGTAGGTTGTCCTTTCCTGTAAGTTGGTGGAAAATTTAGCAAGAATCTAATGCAGATTTACGTGTATGTGGACAGTTATCATGTTATCAATGAATACTCTTACGGTTTTAAGCACCACATGTTTGCTTACGTGTATTGCCCAAAAATATCTACATCTCAACCAAGATTTGTAAGGTCTTTGTGTCCCTGTAACTACATATAAACACCCTTGTATATGTGATAACAACATGGAAGTTTTTTCTTTTAATCTTTGTAGACGTATGGAAGTTTAAATATTTGGATTTTTTTGGGCCTCTTCTTTTTTGTACATGGGTGGCATCCTTTTGTTGCCTTTTCTAATATATTTTAGTTGTGAAAAAGGGGGCAAAATTGAAGAAGTAAGCTAATTCTGTATTTTATTACTGTAACACAAAAGAATTTTCTTGATTTATTTATTGAAAATCATTAATCATTCATCACTTAATGTACTAGAATTTTGACATGCTTGGTGTTCATCTTTGTGAACCAATATTTTTCTCTTTGGCATCTGATTTTTGAGTTTTTCTGGTTTAACGTGTGGCGCAATTTCTGTTGGATCCTTTTCTGGCATTGAAGGGACAACAGGCCTGGCACAGACCTATATGTTTGATATTTTGAGCAAAATTAATACGTAGATTAGTTTGACACTGTATACTGTTTACTATTGAACTCTGTGCAAGTTCTATTTTTGGTCATTGGTGTAGTATAATTCTCAGTGCATGGGTCGTCAATATATTTGAAAATTTTCATTTTGTAGACCATCATTTGGTTTGTCAGTTTCTAGAAACAAGGTCTAAAAAGAAGATAAAAGCAAAAATAATGAAGTTTATGGGTTGTAATTGTTATTGTTTGATGCAGGTATTGGAACTCAAGGCTAGCAACTGAAAGGCAGAGGCTTCTGAATTCCTTCTTACGTGATGATGTTGTTTGTATGTTTGTGTTGGCTTAGTTGCATCAGATTTTCTACTGTCTCTCAATAGTGTAGTGTAATCTGTGATTTTTTGCTTATAGTACTTCGTTTCCAATTTTGAGTATGGCTTGAAGTCCCTAGTTCCTCATTCTAAAGCAACTACCTATCATTTTAGTTTTTGGATTTAATTTATAGGATTCTTAAAGCCTCATTAATACAACTGCCTGACACTTGTTGTTCAAGATGTGGCCTACTGAAAACTAGATGACAATAGGCCCAATGTGGCCTGACTCTTCCCGGACCCCACATAGGTGGGAGTTTCGTGCACCGGGCTGCCCTTTTTTTCTCAATAGTGCAGTGTAATC
This sequence comes from Sideroxylon spinosum, assembly GCA_003260245.2. Lineage (NCBI taxonomy): Eukaryota > Viridiplantae > Streptophyta > Magnoliopsida > Ericales > Sapotaceae > Sideroxylon > Sideroxylon spinosum. The sequence goes on along the minus strand of QLOD02000010.1, from coordinate 14,808,828 downwards.
TGTGATTTTTTGTTTATAGTACTTTGTTTCCAATTCTGAATATGGCTTGAAGTCCCTATTTCCTCATTCTAAAGCAACTACCTATCATTTTAGTTTTTGGATTTAATTTATAGGATTCTTAAAGCCTCAGTAAAACAACTGCCTGACACTTGTTGTTCAAGATGTGGCCTATTGAAAACCAGATGACAATTTGTAGTACTGATCTTGAAAAGAATCTTATAGGCTAACTGTGGATGGTGGATGGTGAGTGGGCTATGGAAGCTATGGCTGGAGATAATAAGATACCAATGGTGGCAGAAAGTCTGTCCTTAGGGGAGAGGGGGAGAGAGAGAGAGAGGGAGATGCGCTCGAGCAAAGACTTGCTCTGCTTAGCTGAGTTTATACCATGGTTGGTCCCTGAGAAAGAGAATTTAAGATAGGGGCATGAGGAATAGGAGGGACAAGGGGAGAGTCGTTAATCAGGCTGAGTTTGCAGAATGTATCTCGTTAGTGGGATATGTTTAAGTTATATTGATCCACATTGTTGGGCTTATTTCTGAACAATGTAAAACTTGTGGGACAATTGGTTAGTTAACATGGTATCAAAGCCTCTGTTCTTGCAGGTCATGGGTTAAAATCTTGTCATTGTTTTTGTTCCCGGTTTATTATGATGCACTATATTCTGCATCATTTGATGTACTGTTTCATTTCATTTGTTTCTGTCTCTGGTCCATGTGTAAGCACGGTTATATGTGTGTGAGAGTGTTAATTTAGTTTGATATACATTATTGTTCCCATTTCCTAATGGCTTAAATTTTGGGGATAATTGATAACTTAATAGGAGAGACATTGCATTTGAGCATAGGTTTCCGTCGTTAAGTTGAAGTTTGCAGTGAGCGGGCTAAGTGGTGGATTGTTCTTGAGTATCAACTTTTTTGGCACTAGTGTAGAGCATCTGACACTTGATGCCAAAATTGTTGATCCATGACACTTGTTTTGGACACGTCCAAGCAAGTTCGCCAATTTTTACCTCGTAAAGATCACAATGGATGCACTTAAGACCCACAAATTAGCACCAAGAAATGGCACAGGTAAACCAAAATTTAAAGGGACAATTGAATAAGCAACAAGCACCCAAGATTGAGAATAAGTGACTTTCATCAGTGGCAACATTGATCCATATTGGGTTTATGAAGGATATCCTCAAGCCACTGCATACACTATGGGTACCTAAACTAATTTGCTTACTCTTCGAAACATTTCAACTCCTTTCCTCGATAGGGCTGCCTGTCCTAGACACCAGCTAGGTAGGGCTAGGCCTAAAAAAATGAGCCTAGGTTTAACTCCTAGGTTCGCCCATGTATACCCATTTATCCTAAGAAAATCTAAACTATTTTTAAATAAAAATAATTTAAAAATTATAAAAGTAAGTATTAAAATAGATTTTCTTTATAAATTTTGCTATAAAAACTTAATTTTTGATTAGAAAATATAAAATAAAATAATAAATAAACACATAAAATATATAAAAAAAATATGTTTTTAAAATTTTGAGCTAGTGAATAACTAAATAGCCCAGATACCTTTTGAAGCCTAGCCCAGATAACTAAATAGGCTCGAAAAAATTTTCACACTTGAAAATAATCTGGTGGATCTAGCAAGTCGAGCCTAAAATGTCCATCCTTCTTAATACAAGATATTGTATCAAGGGTGAAACTATACATATACCCAACACAAGACAACCACAAAAGGTTCATATACAATATGTACAAGAAGATTCGGGCGGCACGGGACAAGAAAACGAGAGAGTTGTTTCATCCTTGGAGGTTGGCTTGTGATGCTAAGGCACTGCATGCATTAGACGGAGTGGGTTTGGTTTTACCCTAGTCAGAGCATTGGGATCATTAGTTTACCTGTCAAGTGCCAGTTCACGAGGCTAACATTTGGGACTGAGTTCTTGGAGATAATGACATGGCGTGGGGTGATGATAGTCTGCACAGGAGATTTTGACAGATTATCCTTACGATGATGAGGAATGCATTAAATCTGTTTATTTGTTTGTTATACTATAAATTTTCAATTTACCCATGATCTCTGTAGTTCATTGGTAGCTGCAACGGCACTAGAGTAGGACTTAATAATTTTGTATTGCACATTGATAAGGCATACTAGTTAAATATTTTTTATATTTTCATAAGAGATTATTGGTTGATGATAGGCACTCAAAATGCTGCTGAAATTTTTTACTTCTTTTTTAATATTCTTTTATACATGTTAAAGCACCCAACTCAAAATCAATTGGTAAATAATGGAGAAGTTCATCAGGACCTTACACCGGTTTTGGAGGCATTATTTTATTGATGTGGGATAATATACCGATTTGAGTGGCACTATTTTATCGATGTGGGGTATATCTCAAGAATATCTATGCATAATGTATTGAGATCTCATTGGAGGAGTTTGTTGAGGCATTTGTGAGGTTTCTCACCGTCACACTCTTGTTAAACATTACTGTGTTCATTCCATGTTTCAAGCTCAAAAGCTGTGTTTCAAGCCGAATATCCTTTCTCCAGGATGGTAAAATTTTGGTGAATTAGGAGTGAAACTTTCTTGATTTACTATTAACCTTAAATTTGAATTTGAGAGAGAGAGAAGCTGAGAGACAGGTTATTGGTTTTCTAATCACATATTAATTCTATGTACTATTTGCTTTACAGTTATTTGGAATTCTTAGAATATATGGCTGTGATGTACTGAAAGAAACGTTCAGGTAGGTTCAAGAGCTACTTCCATGAGAATTCAAGATATAGCATGTTTAAAAGATTGATTTTGTTCTTACATGTCTGCCATAAATACATGGAAGCTTCTTATGCTTCACTTTTTTTCTTATTGAACTTGAACATGTAATGTTTTTGAACTTTTCTAAAAAGGAAAGTTACATGCATTGTGGATGTAATATAAATCATGCTTTGCCCTCCAAGCGTGTAGGTTGCTGGTGCAAACATTAGCAGCTGAGCTGCTGCTCAATTAAGACATGGTGTGTATAATGGGCCTAAGAAAATTTAGTTGATGAACAGTGCTACCTTTTGAGTGATTTATTGTTTTGCATGTTTCTTGGAAATAGAGTAGTGTCTCAAGAAAAATATAATATATAATATTTAATCATAATCACTTTGGATGTTTATTGCTAGCTATCTCTGCTTTTTTTTTTTTTCCCCCTTATCACTTTGGTTTTATCTATTCCAGCCTTCTCCAAGAAAATATGAAGTGTTTAGTTTATCACTACTTTGACAAACATAGCAAATTTCTATCACCTTTTTTTGTCCTCTCCGAAATTTTCAGTTGCTTAATGATAGTTCTATTACTATAAATATGGAGCTGCTCACCTGTGTTCCTTGTTTTCCCCTTTTTAACAGGTGATGTTTTTGCTGGAGTAGGGCCTATAGCTATATCTGCTGCAAGAAAAGTGAAGTATGTTTATGCTAATGATTTAAACCCTTATGCGGTTGAATATCTGGAGAAGAATTGTGCCCTCAACAAGCTTGATAGGAAGATAGAGGTAGGAATTTAGTCAGTCATGCAAGCCTTTTTTTTTTTTTTTTTTCCCCTGTACTCTTTTAAGGAAGAACTTACTGCATCAAATTGTGTTGTATTGATTATTTTTTAGTGATTTACAAAGTTAAATGGCATAAGTGGGAGACTATCTGCATTGCTGTTTTCATTTGAATGGAATGTTGTTTGCTGCTTCTAGTAGCATAGCACATGTTGTAGATGATCTGTTACACTTTTTGATGCCTTATGTTGTAATTTATTGATCAAGAAGCGCCCATGTGCACAATTGATATCAACAAACTGCATTGCAATGAGTTGTATGGAGGCTGGTTTAAATATTTTCTCTGTCAATCTCTAGGTTTTTAACATGGATGGGAGGAGGTTCATTGATGCTGTATTTGCTAGTCAAGGAGCTCAATCAATCACACAAGTAGTAATGAATTTGCCAAATGATGCTGTGGAATATCTCGGTATGCTCATATTCTGCAAGAACATACAATTCTCTCCTTTCATCCAGGAAGTTTTTAATGTGAAGTTAAATAATGTGAGTTGCTTGTGCGGTTTGCCATTCCTAGTATTTTTCGTTTTAACTAGTAATTAGAGATACATTCCAAGAATTTGAGAAGGTAATAATTGCTTGTTATGGATTAATTAAATAGCAAACAAGGAAGGTGATACAATATGGTTTCAAGGTGGTCAAAGTTTCTTACATGTTTTCCACGGGATAGAGGTGTTCTTTCAAATTTTGCTAATAGGAAAGAAACATATAAAAAATGTATAAGCAAGTGGCTTTAAAATAGTGGAATACAATCTCTTGGATTTTCTAATAAAAGAATATCAATCCTTTGGTCCTTCTTTATAATGTCAATTTTGAGCGCCTGAAAACTGGATCTCGGATTGAATGATTGAATTTTCTCGAGAATGTAATTTTGAGGGCTTGAAACTTGATCTCAAGTTGTATGGTTTAATCTACTTGATTGAGAGGCTTTGGAAGCTTTTTTTGAGATAGCTCTCTGAAAATTTGGTGACCTTTATTTATAGTACAGCTGGTGGCTTGTATCTCCTTGTTGATTAAATAGTTCAATTTGAAAGTAAAATAAAAAAAAAAATATATATTTTGCATGCATGCAGCTAAATTTAGTTGCCATGCTTTATTATCTTCATGATTAGATTATTTTATAGATGGTGGCACGTAATTCATTTACTTGTAATTTTATTATGGTCCAATAAGATACATGACAATATTTGATTTGCCTAATTCATTTACTTGTAATTTTATTATGGTCCAATAAGCTACATGACAATATTTGATTTGCCAATTTTGGTATTTGTTTGGAATTTTGTATGATACGTTGCAAGTTTGTGATTGATTAAAATTTTCATGTCTACAGGAGCTCCTTGGAATATCCCAACAAAACATATTTCAAAGTCATTTGTTGAATCTTTTCCCAGTTTTTCATAGAATTGGGGACTTGGGAATGACCTAATAGCGTGGTTCAAAGTCTCAGCCGAGATTTTGGCGTCTTAGCTTGGGATTAAGGGGGGCCGCATCGAGATCTTAGGTTGCGTCAAAAAATTCCATCGATAGAGTGCAAATCATTTTGTCTTGGTTGCAAAACTCGGACATATCGGCGATACTCTTGATACATTGACAAATTGCGGTGAGATATTGACTGTCTAGGTGATATAGTGATGAGTTAAAAAAAGGGGAAGTCGGACCTAAGAACGATAGAGCTAACCTTCGTGGCCTCGTTGCTTAACAGTTGCCGCCAACTCAGCCTTGCAGATTGTTAGTTGTTGGTTGCAATTCATTGCCGACTCAGCCTTGTTGCTGCTGTAGTCTCATTGCCAAGTGTCCTCCTTTGCAAGTTGTTGTAAGTTAGAACATTGACTAGTGACGGTGTTTCTATTCATTAGGGTTATTGTGACCCAGATCCTCGTTTCAAATAGTATTATATTTATTATTTGTTTGTTTGTTTTTCCTTTTTGTTTTTTTACAGAAGGCTGTGATTTTTTTTCTTCAATATTTAAATTTTAAAATGAATCAATATATATTTCTTAAAAAATAATTATATATTAGGAGTTTAGTAAATAATATATTTTTGTAATTAAATACACTTAGCTATTATTTAATCATTTTATAATTATTTTGGATAAAATAAATTGTAAAAATATTGCATTCTTTATTAGATAATTTTGCAATATTTTTGATCATATTTTAATTTGTATTAAGTTTTTTGTTTGAATTTATATTAATGAAATATGAATTATTAATTGTTATAACTAATATATTTTCAATAAAATTAATAAAATATTAATTATTGTGATTAATATATTATGAATAATATGGAATATTAATTATTGTGAGTAAAATTATTCTGTTCATGTTATAAGTAGTTTATTAAAATTTAATAAAATTGTTATTATATAATTAGTTATGTAATACATTAATTTCATTATTTAAACTTTTTAAATAATATTTTTGATTTTTTTAAGCTAAAAATGCAGAAAGTTGTGCATTACCTGATACTACGTTGTGACAGTATCAAAAATTCTTGGGTTAATATGACAACCATAACCGCGGCTTTGAACCATGCCTAATAGCATTAGGTGACTTGCATGATACTAATTAGGATAATGAGTGTAAAAGGTCCGCAAATATGAATTGGATTATAATTCAAAAAATAAAATAAAATAAAATAAAAAAGGAAAGGAAGAGGATAGAAAAATTGCTACGGATATTGGTAGTTTAATTGAGTGGTTAGAGGATGACAAATCATGAAGGAGCATCTCAATGTGGGAATGGAGATACCTTGACAAGACAATTGAGGGTGGCAGAAGAAGAGCAAGGCAACCAGTAGAGAGAGAGAGAGAGTATTGAAGGCCCTTGAATGGCTGGTAATTGCTTGTATGACTTGTGAGTCAATGAGGGTATTATGTTGTATTTATACATGGTAATGTCCCTATGTTGTTGAGCTTGGCGAGAAAGGGAGAATTGACCTATGGCTCTTTGTATTCGTTGATCCCTGAGAATGAGGGTCTCATGTATGTAGCTTTGGACATGTCAGGTGTGTCATTGATGCAGAGCTCCATGTGTCGGCTCGGAGTGTGGAGGCCTGTAATTGTGAGTCACACCACGCTTCATTGGTAGTTGGGGGAGGCGAGACCATTTATTATGGTATGTGAAGGTTTTCTCCCTCTTATGAGGTAGAATTGGCATTTCCCAATGGTTGATGGGCACTTCGATAAACCCCTTGCTCACGTCTCCATTCTGTATCCTTGGTGAGCGGTTCTTGAGTGGAGTCTTCAGGAGTTGTGCTCAAGTGAGCAGGGCTGCTCCACAAGTGTCGCTTGCCGCTGGCCTTGTGGGAGTCTCATGGTCTTTAGGGACTTGGAGATTGGATCCCGTATTGTCTTGGGACCATGAGTGGGTCACCCACATTTAGTACTCCAGCAATTATTACCTGATTGGCAGATACAAAAGATTGGAGTTACACTAGGAATTAATTAATCAATGATCACCCTGAATTGTAGTGCAGAAAACAAAAGATTTGGACATATATAATAAGGATCGGTTTACTTTGTTGAGGAGATTCCCTTTTTGATAAAAGCAAGTCAACTTTGGTGATCTGTAGTTAGAGATGCAGTTTACTACTGCTATGCAGGTTATGTTTTAGCTCATTTTTCTTTTTCAGTTTTTTTGCAATAGTATTGAAATCTTTTATCCAATGTTGCATGTCAAAATACTGCATGTGAAAAGCGGTCGTGAAACTAGTATGATAGAAGATCCTCAGATTTTTGATGAGTTCCCAGTTTGACATTTTGACTCTTCCCCTTCCACCTGTGTGCTTCTCTCTAATGTGTTTCTCAATTGTTGTAGATGTATTCAGGGGAATATTTGGAAGAAAGCCCAAGGGTGGGGAAATTACCTTGCCAAAGATCCATGTTTATGGATTCTCAAAAGCCCTAGATCCAGAGTTTGATTTTCACAAGGTATGGCTATCACAAGATCAGTATTGTCTTTTGCTGTGAAGTTTTATCTCCTTTACCCAACCAGACAAATTACCATTTGTTTTTTTTGGATTGAACTCAAAATGCAGCGGATAAGAATTGCTTTGTCAGAAGTGGCATTTGAGGTGGCAATGCGTAGAGTTCGTCTTGTTGCACCCGAAAAATGGATGTTGTGTGCATCATTTATTCTGCCTGAAAGTGTAGCATTGGCAAAGCCAAAGTTAAACATGTAAGTTAACTTGGATTTGAAAGATGAGGTAGGCCATAAATTGTCATTTAACTTTCAATTTATAAAGATAAATTATATTCTTTCAATTTTAGATTAGGGAAAGCCTATTTTTTTTTTTTTTTTTCAAATTGCTAATCTTTCTGTCTGCCTGTTCTTTTTTTTAGCCCTTTTCTCTTTGAAACCCTTTTTTTTTGGGGTTCTGTGCTGCAACGTTTGCCTGTTTTGTGGTGAGGGAGGTTGGATATATATATATATACATATGTATTGCGGTGTAAATGAAGTTTTTGATGACTGTTAATATGCGGTCCAATTTCTCGATGTAATGTCTGATTGAAAATGAAATAAGAAATAAGCCAAAAAAAAAACAAACATAATATTGGCTATTCCTGGCAGTTCTTCTTTTGTAGGTTGGAATTGTTTTGCCTATCATGCCATCCTTAGTCACCAGTAACTCCTAACAACTTGGAAAACCTTAGGAGTGTACCTACCTTATTTTTTATTTATTTATTTATTACCAGTAACTCCTAACAACTTGGAAAACCTTAGGAGTGTACTCTACCTTATTTTTTATTTATTTATTTATTATTATTATTATTATTATTTGAATTCTGAAGGAAACTAGGCAGAAGTAAAATACCCTATTGTATGTATGTCAAACTAATCTATTGAATGCGTAGGTCTTGTGAAAGAACCATAGGCACAAACTTTAGGATAGTTTCGTATTGAGTTGGGTTCCTTTTGATTTTGTTCTTTTCCCCACCCTCTTCTAGTGATTTTTTTTTTCCTTTTTTTTTTTTTTTGTGGGCTAATAAGAGAGAATAACTGGGGATTGGTTAACTAGTGTTATCATTGAGATGAGATCATGGAGCCTCTCATCTGCGCTGCCACATATGTTAAGCAACAAATGGAAAAATGGTAGAACCAAAAAAATGCAATGGGAAGAAGAAGGGCACTGCGAGAAGAGCACCACCCCGAGAGAGGCTTATTCATGCAGTGGGACGCATCTTGCTTTTTGGGCCAGAGAGAGAGAGAGAGAGTCTTGTCTGAGACCACTGAGGGCTTTGTTATTTACTGTTTTGATGGTACAAAGCACGACCGAACAGACTGGACAGTGACCTCCCTTGTTGTGTATAAAGAAGCCAAAACGTACTGTACGTTCAAAGAAATAATAACTGTGTGTGAGAGCGCGTATCTCATCTGAGATTCATGTCTATACAGTAATCTGGATCATCCAGGCAATCTCTCTCTCTCTCTGGACCAGCAACAACTGACTGGAAGTCTGGATGGGATGGAGGGCAATGTTTGGCAACTTTGTCTGAAGTAGATAGGGTTTTGCATGAGCTGCATAAAGCCAGATTCACGGTAGGTTTCCTTTTAGCAACCACTAGAAAACAACAGTTGCTCATCGACTCTTCCATTACACTAATGGAGCGAGAATTTAAAAAAAAAAAAAAAAAAGGGAAAAAAAGTATATACATATATGAACGGGAGAGAGCACTAACCACTTCATTTGTTGCTTCCACAGACACAAAATAAAAATAAAAATTAATAAATGGATAGAGGTAGGATATTAGTATTGTTTGGTTATAAAGAAGGGGGTGTGTTTTTTAGAGCAATTTTGGTCGGATTGATGGGCCTTACTATTTCTGAATGATTGCTGTAGTGTGACCATTTTCATGATTTTAGTTGGTAGGATAAGAATAACATTATTTGAATGAAAGTCATATGGCCATTACATAAATTAATTTTCCCTTGCAGTGTGGTGTGGTGAGGTGTTGTGTTGTTTTGCGTGGTGTGTCCAAACCATATAATATTAAGCCTAAAGAACCTTAGGAATGCTATTAAGGATTTAAATGAATCAAGTAATTCATGAATAGATTCGGATTTATCTCTTTGAAGATTCGATTCAACTCGTTTAATAAATGAGCTGAATGTGAACATGCTTATGAATGGATCTGAGTTTATATAAAACTCAATTTATTTAATAAGCGAGCTGAGTTTGAACTTTAAAAATTAACTAAATGAGCGAATATACACATTGTCATATATATATGTATAATTAAATGATACACATGTAAAATATATTAATTAAATACTCTAATGTATATAATGGTGGTGTGCTTTTCACTCTAAAAATTAATTATAATTTTTAACATATTCATTTATATGTTTGTAATTAAGGAAATATTAAGTGCACTTTATTTTTAGCTATTCCATCTCGCAACCAATTAGTGTTTTTTTTAAAGTGCTGAAGTGAAAAATAGTATTTTCTTTTAGTAATTATTATCTGAATTATCATGTTTTACATTAATATTTTAAATTTCTATATTATATCTATATAATTAGTAATATTTTCTTATATTAATAACTATATTTGAAATATATAAATGTAACATAATATGGTTAGTTAAACTTATTTATTTATTTATTTATTGTGTGTAAATTCGTACGTATAGTACAAATGAGCGGGGCGCGTGGGGAGTGGTCCCCCCACACCACTCCACTTCACTCTTATTCCTAAAGTTTCTAACAAAACCACTGCGGGAATCAACGAAAAAAAAACCTATTATTTCGGTCGACGAGAAGCAGTAGCGGCAGCGGCAGCAGCACATTCCCCTGCAAGGCAGGATCTGGGTGGGCAGAGTCCTAGAATCTCCCAATGTCTATCCAAAATCAGCATCAACAGCCCAACACGTGTCAGCCACTCTTTCCTTCCTGCCCCTCCAGCCGCCTCGCCTTCCAGTACGCATAGCCCCCCGCTCTCCTCCCCTCTCCTCCTTTGGTCCCCCCCACAGCACATGATAGATCAAAATCTCCATATCCAGTTTTTTTTTTTTTTTTTGGTGGCCTCTTAGTAGTACCTCCTCGTCGTCTGACCCCCGGTTGCACAAATTTCTACTAACTGCACTACAGTTTTTGATTTTTTTTTTTTTTGCTTAAAATTTTAAATTGTGTTTTTTAATTAAAAATTTAAATTAAAAGTAGATTCACTTTTTTATTAAAAGACACGTAATATTATTATGGTTAAAATATATTAAGAGGGTGTTTGGAGTAATAAAAAAAAAGATAAAATGAGATAAAATATGAGTTTGTAAATCTTACAGTGAGATAAAATAAATAGTTTTTAATGATTTTTGGAATTTTTATTTAGTGCCAAACGCATCCTCAATTCAATTTTTAGTACTTTACACGAAATTTATTTATAATATTTAATAAATCTATATAAATATTTCTAATAGATGCTCAATTTGTCTTTTTTTTTTTTTTAAAAGGAAATTAACCTCTCGTCTTAATTTACGAGTTGTGTGACCCCACATCTCGTTCTCCTCCGCCTATCATTCAATGTGATTCCCAGAGACTGAAGTACAAATAAAAATAAAAAAAATAATTTTGATACGATCTTGGGTTTCTTTAAATGATTTAATAATTTTAATTTAATCTATTTTTTTGTCTAAATAATTTAAGGATCTAAATGATTTAGGGTGTGTTTGGTGCAATAAAAAACAACGAAAAACAACGAAAAATGTGGTTTGAGTCACTTTTTGGTGTTTGGTGCGCTTAACCCAAATCATAAATTTCGGAGAGGAACAGTGCCTAATCCTTTCCGACAGTTTTGGTTGCCGTCAGGACAGCTGGTCTAAAGATTCTGCTAAGACATGTCTGAATCCTTCAGAATGGTTTAGGCCAACGGTCAATCCGTCAGAACGGAATTCAAATAGCGTCAGAACGGTTTTCAGCAGTGACCAAACTGTCGGAATCATTTGGTACTTTCGTCGAGATGGTTGGCAGAAAAAAAAAAAAAAGGCAAAGGGGGTGTTATTTTGTAGAGCACAATTTCGTGTTAACATCCCCAACAAAAATTTTTCTATTCGATTAACGGAACTGTAGTTATGTTATTTTTTTGATAGATATGTCACTTTTTTTTTTGAAATTCAAGGAAAAGAAAATGTAAAAGTGTAATAGAGAATTTTAGAGGTTTTCAGTAAAAAATTTTACGCCAAACGCATCCTTAACGGGCTTGATGAATAAGATGATTAATGTTTTGCACTCCATATAATTAATGGGTCTCACACTCTGTTATCTCTCTGTGTCCCATTGGAATGTGTCATGGATATAGTTGTCTTCACTTAGGAAGGATTCTCTCATTCGAATCTCTGTTTGTTGGGTCACGCGAATTCAATTCTCAGCACACAAACTGCTCAACGGACGTGAAATACAAGGGGAAAAAAAAATGGAACATATATTTCTGACTATTTTGATCATATTAAATTACTAATAATTATATCATGGGTACCAGTTCAAATCCACCATTAACTCTTAAAGGACGGGGGTTCGAGTCTGGGGAGGCGACTCTGATAGAAAGGGATGAAATAAACCCCCAACCAGAGTCAAAAACACAAATTCTTGTGAGTGCGGGGTGAAAAATACCGATACATAAAAGGTCGCATTACCAGGATTTGTGTATTTGGCTCTAATTGGGAGACATAAAAATATAATTTGGTGTACAAATAACTCGAATTTAAATTTATAAAGTAAATTTATATGAAAAACAACAAAAATAAACTATAAAAATAAAAACTCAAGAGACTAACGTATTCATATAAAGGTATAGAATTTTATTATTTATTAAAAATAATATTTTAAAAATTTTTATATAAAAAATATTTAAAAAAATAAAAGACGAGTGAAAGAGTATATTTTCATATGAATGACTGAAAAGATAACCAAAATAGAGAGAAAAAGAATACTACTAACCATTAAACAAATTTAACGGTCAAAAATATTTAAAATTTAAAATTTAAAATTTCCTTATTAAAAGTGTGTGTATTTAAAATTTAAGTTTTAAGTATATTAAAATTGATATTTTAATTTAAATATTTATTTTTAATAAATTTTTAAAGAAAATTAAAATTAAAATATAATTTTTTTTTGTTCACTTTGTCTAATACGTATTTATACATTATTTAATAGATATATACAATTATTATTTATTACTTCATTACTAGCTTTATTAAATGACTCAGGTCAAGCAAACACTTGTCAAACCAACCGGATACCCTTGACTAATTGTCAGCTTATAGTTGCATTTAATTTGGATGTGTAAATAATGTACAAATATTATCACTTTTTTGAAATATATTGAAAAAATTTTACATAAAAAGCATCAAAAAAATGAAAAGAGTGAGATTATATTTTTATATGACGTGATTGAAAAGACAATCAAAACGAAAAAAAAGAAGAAGTAATATTGACTGTTAAATAAATCTAACGGTTTAAAATATATAAATGTGAAATCATGACTTATATTGTTATATGGATAATAGTTACAAAAATATTATGTACTCAACAATCTTTACAAAATAATCAAAAAAAAAAAAAAAATGGGAAAGAGGATAGTTGACCAAGGCAATAATAAACTTATTTCCAAATAAAATAGTCAAAACCTTAACAACTTACCTTACCAGCCCTCATGCTTTCTCATGAAAAAAAAAAAAAAAATACTTAATAGCCTGTTTAGCGAATAGTGAAATTAACCCTTATGAAATTGACTTCATATTCATTGTTAGCACTCCTGCAATACACACGTGCATATATTAACTATATATATATGTACGAAATTTATTATATGCCAAATATAACATGGCTTCAAGGCAACAAATGTTCCTTACTTTTATCTTGCAAATGGAAATAGGAAGGCTCCATTTTCAATTAGAAAAAAGAAAAATAAAATTTATTTTACTATAATCCAAATTTGAAAACAAACTATCAAAATGATATTTTAAAAGCAAATAAAATTTCTACAATACTATTGAATCAATTTATTCAAAAAAAAAAAAAAAGAAAAACCTAAATTTATAGTATTACCCTTTTCAATTAGTTGAAACAATTATTAGTGTGTAATGTGTATCTTTACATCCATTGTTGACTGAATTGAGCGAGTATTAAGAAACATCTTGTGGCTACCAAATAAAAAATAAAAAATAAAAAATTAATAATAGATAATAAATAAATAATTAATAGAGTCAACTCATAGTTCTCATGCCTCTGTCAAATATCCATTGGACATGTCATTGTCATTTTTACATATAATGTTATGAATAATTGTGATTAAGTAACAATAATAAAGAAATGGAATAACAGAAGCAACAATAAATAAACAAAAGGACATGAAATTTACGTGATTTGACAAATTAGCTATATCCATCAGTAAAAATGACTAAGGAAATATTTTCACTATTACAAATGTAGTGTACAAGTGAAGAATATCACACTCAACCTCAGACCCCAATTAACTTAAATGCTCTCTATTTATTCTCACAGCACCTTTCCGTTCTTATTATTATTATTATTATTCACAAATGAAGAATTAGCACATATTTATAAGTGAATTACAAGTGCTTAATTTGGTAACTAAAATAACACTACAAAATATGCATGTCTTTTAAACCATCACTTCATCAAGCATCACAAAATACAATTTGTGATTTGGTAATGGTGCAACACATTTGTCAGGTAATGTGAATACTATTCTTAAGCCAAATATGTAATAAATCTTCACCTTAAATTATGAATAGTTAAGTACCAAAATCTTTGATTCACATCTTCGCCATAACCCCTAGGGGTACTCATATATTATCTATACCAATCAAGTTCAAATAATGCTAAACTTGAAAATCGGAACAAGTTTGGTTAACGTATTTGAGATTATCTGTCCCTGCTATATTCTTTATTACTATTTTCCCTTGGGAAATGATGTCTTAAATAAAATATCTTCTGACATAAATGTGCTTAGTCTTTTCATGATAGATTTGATTTTCAGTCAAATGTATAGTACTCTAACTGTCACAAAACATAAGAGTAGCTTCCCGTTGTAATCCTAAGTCATTGTCAAATGTCTATTGGACATGTCATAAGAACCATTCATCACTAAATTAGTTTCTTTAATTTAATAACTTATAATTTTTCAATTCTAATTTATTTTCATTTCATTCCATTCTTTTTTTACAATTCAAATGACCAAAAAAAAAAAAAAAAAATTGAGTAAATCTATTTCATTTTATTTATTTTTAATCTAAACACACTCTAAGGCAATCATCTTTTTTTTTTCCCCTTCTAATTTAATTATCATGTCTTTGCAAGTTCTTATAAATTAGCAGAATAAGCACTACTAAAATAAGGAAAATTTTGACATGATGTGCTAGTCGCAAGGGTGCTAAAAAAAAGAAAAATAAAAAAAATCAATGGAAACTGACAACCAAATCAAACCCCATTGATAGCATTGGTTTGGTTCTTACAATTTTTGGTATGGTTTTGGGATTTGGAGAGTGGCATTGTTTCTAGTATCAACGCATTGCTTTAATCATTAAATTAAAATTTAACGTTTTAAATACATTTATAAAATTTTAAATAAAAAATAAATAAATGTATCTGAATCTTTAAATTTTAATCTAGCGATCTTCAATCACAATATCACATAGTAAACACTAAAACTAACATTAGTTCCCCCCTAGGGGTGGACATGGCTGGGTTAGGTTACGTTTGGGTTGAACTTTTTCGGACCAAGTCTTTGAGCATTGTTCCCAAGCCTAGCATGATATCGGGCTGAAAACTATTAACCCAAGCCTGTTCATTACTGGAAAATTAAAACCTAGACCTATCAATTGGACCAAAAGATAAAATATTAAACAACATAAAAATCTTAAAAATATAGCCAATAACATGTTTATTATATAAAATAGTCAGAAATAACTAAATTAATAATGATAGAAATGATATAAAAATTCCATGTCGTAAATTCACAATAAAAAAAGAAAAAGAAAGAAAGAAATAGTTTTAGTTTTTTACTAATTTTTTTTCCTTGTTCTGTTTTAAAATTAATGACATATACATAACTGATTAAAGATCTAATGCTGATTTATTGACGAGATTAGAGAGCTTTGGTAAGAGAGAATGAGAGACATTAAGAAGAGAGAGTGAGGCGAAGAAAAGAGAAGAGACAAGAGACAAGAGTAAAGATCAAACAGACGAAGAAGAGAGTGAGAGTAAGAGATAAAAGTTGTATTATTGATTGAGAATAAATGAAAAGCGATTGAGTGTTTGGGCTAGGGTTTGTAGGAGAAGAAAGGAATAGTGGGGCTAGGGTTTATGTGTGGGGTGGTGTGGGGTTTTCAACTGAACTTTGGACGGGCTGAGTTGGGCTGAGCTACAATGTCTAAACCTAAACCCAATACAAATATAGATTGGGCCTAAAAAATGGGTCCAACCAAGCCCTATGGGTTAAATTCATAAACACAAGTCCTCCAAATATCAGATTGGACTGAACGAGTTCTCCGAGCTAGCAGGCAAGTGTCCACCCCTAGTTCCCATTTTTATTGTTTTGATTCTTATAATTTAAGAACGTGTAAGATTGATTAGCGACCTGACAACTCAAATTAACTTGAGACTCGAGCCCTGTTTGGTGAACAAAAAAAAAAAAAACCAAAAGTTACAAAAAGTTTGTACTTTCTTCTATTCAAATTTTGTCACATATTACTTTTACATCAAATCTTTGTATTTTTACTGTACTTTTTTCTAACCAAACACCTTCTCGATTTCACGTGAAGTTCCAATCTCACGTTAAAGTTTTGTTTGGTTACATTTTATCTCTTAGTACCCCCATTTTTTTAGTTCTTTTAATCTTATATGGTTTTTTTTTTCCTTTTACTAAAATTTATTTGTTTTAGAAGATGTAACTTTTAAGCATGTTAATCACATTCATAAAAAAAGAAAACGAAAAATTCATGCCCGTTAGGGTTAATAAAACAATGAAAAAGTTGTTTTTTATTTTAAATTTTATCCAAACAGACATGAATTTTTTGATTTTTCTATGAATATACCTAACACACCTACAAGTTACATCTCCTAATTTTTTTTAAATTTAATAAAAAATCCATATAAGGCAAAATAAATAAATAAATAAATAAAAGAACAAAATACTAAAAGCTAAAATGTTTCGAAACAAAGCCTTAAGTAGACTAATCACTTTGAGGCCATTTGGCACTAACAAAAATCTTATTGAGGCCATTTGGCACTAACAAAAATGTTAAAAGCAGAAAACGAAATTTTGCATCACGGTCCGACCCGTGACACTTTCAAGATTAGTTGGGTGTATGATAAAAATTTTGTAAACGTTGGAGAAAATTAGATAAAGTCAGTAAAAGTTGAATGAAAGTGAAAAAAATAAATAAACATTGAAGAAAATTGATAGAAGATAATATTGTGTTTGGTAAAAAATAAAGAAAATTAATAAAAATAAAATTTTGTTAGTATTTGATGGTGAGCCAAACAACCCCTTTCTCTTTTCTAATTCACTCATATACACTATACTAATTCATTACTTATGGCACATAAATTACGTGATAATATATTCTCATTGCCTCTATAGAATACAACATTTACAAACCGTCAGTTATTGTTGAAACACTGTATAACCATTGTAGTCAAAATGAATGTCACTTTCGATTGTGATCTCCATTGTAGTCCAAATGAAGGTCTCTTTCGATTTTCCTTGTACATATAAAGCAGCTCAAATATTACCGGCCAATATCAAAGCGGATTCACATGTTAATGACCAAATCTCACTCTATATGATTGCAATGGATTCACCCATCTCCCTAAATAAACAATAAATAAAAAGAAACATAATTCTTTCATTAAAAAGAAAAATTCAAAAATGAGCAATGAGGTTTAGGGCTTTAATAGAAAGACAAAAACTCTCCTTCGTTATTTTTTCTATTACTTTGAATGATTTCATCATGTAAAATGTTAAAAATACTTTTAAAAAAGTGATTTT
>QLOD02000010.1:14746691-14785024 GCA_003260245.2 Sideroxylon spinosum | reverse complement strand
AACCAAAACAAAAGATATTCTTTGAGAGAGACTTGTGGAGTGATTTGAGGATAGAATCACTTGGTGTGAGTGATTTGAGGATAAAATCACTTGAAAAGGTTTCTAGTACCTTGGGAAGCTAGTATATAACAAGCTCTTCAAAGAATAGTGGAAAAATCTCAAGCAAGACCTTGAGAGAGTGGACATAGGCAATATTGAATCCGAACCACTATAAATCGCTTGTGTTTGCCTCTCTTTCCTTCTCTTTATATTTATTGCAAACACTAGCAGTCACTTTTCATCCACAAATATTTAATATTTTTTTTTAGTGCATTCCATTTTTTTTATTATCTTTTTCATCTTGATATATTTGCTTTAAGGGTTGCAATTTTTATTTGAAATTTTTTTAAGCAACCCTATTCACCCCCTCTAGTATTGCTATTTAGGACAACAAAAACAAATAATACTGTACGGGTCGTTACACATGGTATCAGAGCTAATACCTAGTTACAAGTGCTAAGCCAGACCTAGGCGCTATATGTGGGGGCCTACCTATGGGAGACTCTACTTGAAAGAGAGTGAAGCAAGGGCTGTTAAGGGGAAGATTGTGATGGACTGTGAGGTACCTACTTGTGAAGGACTCTCCTTGTAGAAGGTGAAGCAGATAAACAAAACCTTTGGTTCCACATTACCTGGCCCTGGGTAAATTAAGGAAGTAATATATATATTATCCGATATTTATAAAGTATAATATGTTTTAAAGTGGTGAGAACACTAGATTTAGTCGAAACTCCGGGGTTAAGTATGTTTCAGTGGAAGTAGTACCAGAATGGATGTGGGATCGTATCAGACCAGTTCATGTAGGGAACGAACATGTGCGATATATCGACTAGACGAGATTTGGCTTTCATAACAAATGATACGAACGTAGCTTAACTCCACTTTAAAAATTAGCTCGTAAGGGAGGTTGCTAAACTTGTATACATATATATATATATAATACCAAAGATCACCCTCACTAACCAATGTGGGATCATATCAAAGTTGACTCCTTTAGGCTACAGTTCCTCGTGTAAGAAACTGAACTAATATGGTACATCAACTAGACGAGATTTGACTTTGATACCAACTGATATGAACCTGGCCTAATTCCACCTCAAAAGTTAGCTCGTAAGGGGAGGGTTGCCAAACCCATATAACAAAGACTGCCCACACTAACCGATATGAGATCGCATCAACTTACGTGCAAATAAATTTTAAAATTTATTATTTATTTAAGTGATATTAGTTTAGAACATTTTACATCTTCTTAAATTTTATTATTTATTTAAGTGATATTAGTTTAGAACATTTTACATTTTCTTTACTACTCTCCCCCACAATTGGAATAGATGTATTACGTAATAGGAACAACTTAAGCAAAGTTTTTTTTTGCCTTTTTATTGAAAGAGTTTTAGTGTATGATTAAATTAATATTTGACTAATATTAAATGAATTTTTTGTTTTAATTTTTCACGCTCTGTCAATTTATATCATTAATAGTGTTTTTTCAAATATAAAAAATTAAAAATAAAGTATATTTAATATTTATAATAAAATAAATACTTGAGTGAGAAAGATGATAAAAGTACTAATGAATTGAAAAATAAAAAACTAAAGGAAGTTTTTCTGGACACTAAATTTTGTGTCAGTATTTGAAAAAAAAAATGTTTTTATTAAAACAGATTTACAAAATGTTAGGTAACGCAACTTTTAACAAAAAAGTATCAAATTTTCTTCATTAGATGTTTGGTAAAATACCAATTTTTTTCACTTTCTTTTTTACCTTGTTACAGTAATTTCCCAATTTAAAAGTATTCAAAAGTTACTAAAAATTATCAAAATTGCTAAAAATTAATTAAAGTTATTAAAAATTATTAAAAATTTTACCACATACTCAAAAGTTGTAAGAAATTGTTAAAAATTGCTAGATATTGTCACTTGATTTACCAAACATATCAAAATTAAAACAAGTAATCTTTGACCAAAAAAAAAAAAAAAATTAAAAGTTACTAAAAATTATGTCTCCAAACACCATCCAAATATGAAAAATTTTATAAGGGTATATTTTAAAAAAATTTAAATTTGAAGATTGAAAATTTTAACTACATAATTTTCACCTACTTGGTACATAAAATAATTGCACTTTAAGTAAAAATTTATGTTTTTAAAATTTAAATTTATTTAAATAAAATTTTCTGTTTAAAAAATTTATTTTATTTTAAATCAGAAAGTCTAACTACGTGCCATCTGATGAAAAATTATTAGAATAGCATTATTATATTTTCCAAAAATATGTAAGCGAGATGATAAATCTCTGTCTTCTAGGGTGATAGGATGTTCTCTTAATATCTCTCTCTCTGGGTTCTATTCATCGAAACCATCCTAGCGAACAAACGAAAATGTAATCAATTTTTGATATCTACATAATAAGGAGAGTCACTTAAAGTGACAATTATATGCGTGGAAGGCAGGGATTGGGGGGCGGATGAGAGGTGAGGTTTGAGGGTTTGGTTTTTGTGCCAATGACAAGGGCTAACCCCTAGTATATATAAATAAAAACCCGGCTAACTTTCAACTTTTTTTTTATTTAATTAGGTGGTGTTTAGATGGAAAATTAAAAAATAAAAAATAGACAACAAAAAATTATTATAAAAGTAACTCATTAATTAAAAAAATTAAAAAAATTAAAATATTTTTGATATTTATTGGCAAACCAAAAAGCTTAGTTACAATTATTTACTAATCATAACATTATTCAAAAGACAATTACATGAGAGACCCACCACACTGAACGTACAAGACATATGAATAAATATAATATTTCATTCTCCACTAATGTTGAAAGGAAACAAATAATGGTTTAAGAAAACATAACATGTTTAATAAATTTTTATTTAAAACTCATGAAACATTAATCACCATGAATAGGATATGAACTATGCAATTAGCCACATAAAAATATTTTTTGATTTTTCGTAAAAAAAAAATTGTTTGTTTCATTTTTTTTAATAATAGAAATAAACAAAGAAAATTAATGCAGAGTTTATAGTATTAGGATAAAAAACAAAAGTAAAATAAATATCATAAGATTTTAGGATATGCAATAATTTGTCCTTTACCCTACAAGGCACACCCCATCAACTATCACATGAGGATTCTTCAAACATTCAAATCAAATTCCTAATCCAAATAACCTTACATTTTAATCGGTCTAAATTTTTTTGAGGTGATTTACTGAATTCATAAAATTATTTTTTTCTTAGAAATTTAAGCTTCACACAATGATATTGAAATTATTGTTAGTAGATTCTATTGTTCACATTATCCAAAGAAAATCCACAAAATTTATTACATTATGACATCCCACCATGCCATGGTAGTGAAATGTTGGAACAATGTAAGAAGGCTCTTACTTTTGGTCTTTCAATTCACACCCTGATGAAATTTCGTCTAGTACAGTTTTAAATCGAAACAAAACGTACCTGCAAAGCTTCCGTTGAGAGATACGAGACGACGTGAAGCTCGGTAAGAGAGACGAGACGTACGGAACTTTTCGGTGAGAGAGACGAGACCTCACCTGGGAGAACGAGTGCCCAGAGATAAGTAAGGAACTTCTGGTTTCGGTTTTTTGAAATCGTGTTTGATGGAGAGGTATGTGAAGCTTATGAACCACCTTGTGAAATGACGGTTCTAACACAGACCCACGCCTCTGGTGTTATTTTAAAAAGCGTGTTTTGAAAGCTGAAGAAGCATCATCTCATATAGCAGTTCTTCGCTGAAGAAGTGCCATCTCATATCGTGCGATTCTTTGTATTTTATATGTCAACAATCGCGGTTTCAGAGTGCATTTTCATTTCATTGAGAGTAGATTCCGAATTTGTTTGAAGAAGGCAGCATTCCCATCAAAAGTGAAAAAACATCCATAAAAGAAAAATAAAAACTCGGTAACCTTATCTTGGTCATCTAGTTGCTGCTGCTGTCCCCTCCTCACTCTCGGTGTAGATTATGGCAGCGACCGTACATTGTGCCTTCTCCAGTCTTAGCTTCGTTAGAGTCAGACGCACCAGAGCGAAGCCACTGACCTGTCCCCAGTGGCGAAGACTTGGAGCGAGACGGGTTCGGTGCGAGGTGGCCATCGGCGAGAACCGGCGGGTCACGGTGAGGAACGGCGACGATTCGCTCGATATATGCCGAGTTTTGAACGGGATGTGGCAGACGAGTGGCGGGTGGGGCAGGATCGACCGAGACGACGCGGTCGAGGCCATGCTCCGCTATGCCGATGCGGGTCTTTCCACCTTCGACATGGCTGACCACTGTAAACCCAGCCCCACCCCTCTCTTTGTAAAACTGAAATTGTATATGAAGTTTTCCTTTCTCTAACTGAGTTAATGATGTTCTATCACTCTCTCAATTTCTTTCGCTTTGCCCGTAATGTTAGACGTCTTAAGCCCACTGATTGTGCAAATTGACCTCCAATTCAAATCAAAATGAAACCTAATAGAGGCGCTGAGATAAGGAAACTGTATTTAACACCATTCTAATGTGCGGTGACTGAAAATAAGTCGTCAGACTGACTTTTTTACCTTTCAAAAGGAAAATAATTCGTGGACTCTGGTTAATAATGGAAAATATTAGTTGGGTGTTTGCTGGGTTTTTAATTGGATGCAACAGACTAGAGGTAGGTAGGACAGAATTGATCCATGTGGTGCAGTTAACGCGAATGCTACGATATTCTGATTCTGGTTTCATTAGTTTTCTTATGGCTCCTATGGGCAAGGGTCAAGACACTCATAGCATAAAAATTTTTGTTTGGCTTGACGTATGATCAATTTCACTAGATATCTTTTATTACTTAAGTTAATTTCACAGTCCAATACGGCCGTGGCAGAATTACTTTCCAAAATAAAAGTTCTGGCATAATTCTGTTTAGTTGGCATTTTTTTTTAAACGGTTACACAGCCAAGTTCTACTCGGAATTGTTTTTTAACTGAGGAATACTACTGTGTTGACGAGTCAATATCTGATTTCTATCTTCTGATTCTTCTCCAAATAACTTTTGAACATTTATCGCTGGATCATTCTTAATATTTATCAGATAGTCTTATCCTTGCTGTAATAGATGCTAAATTGTACCTCATTGGATAGCTGTGCAGAAAAAAAGCTAATACGTAGTGGCCTTTCTTTCTGTTAAATGTCTTGATTTTGCAGATGGGCCTGCAGAAGATCTTTACGGAATTTTCATTAATCGAGTTCGTCGAGAGCGTCCACCAGAGTTCTTGAAGACTATAAGAGGGTGAGTTTCGACCATGCTTATTTTGATATTGAAGTGGTATTTGATTCTCTTTGTAGTTTTGAATGGGTCTGCCAAACGACCAATTTTCATGTGCATATGAGCTTGTATAATTATGAAAAAGAAATAATCTCTGGCTAGTCATAACGTGGATAAGCAGATTATAAATTGGGTAATTATAGTAAGCAAAATATTTGTTGGGTGCTCCAAATTGTTTGCCTTACCCTTTATGTTTGTGCTACAGTCTTACAAAATGGGTGCCACCGCCAGTTAAAATGACAAGTAGTTACGTCTGTGAGAGCATCAATCTTTCACGGACAAGAATGGATGTTGCATCATTGGACATGCTTCAGTTCCACTGGTATTGTGTTTCTTCTTGCTCTTGGTATTTGTAGTTAAGGATGTTGCATCCTTGGACATACTTCAGTTCTAGTGTGTGATGCTAGCTATTAGCTACATTAATTGTTCAGCATGATTTTTTGATACATGTATGCTCAAATCACTATGCGGATAAGGTTTCAGTTGCGGTTGGATTTTGAACCATATATAGATGCTGAGTATAACTATCTCCATTTGCTACACGATAAACGATAATTTTTTATTTTTAAACAAAATAAATTGGTTGTTTAATAGTTGGTGGCTTAGGTGTTTGTAATGTGAAGATGATGATGGCGATGTGAATTATATCCGTGTCATACAGTCTAGAAAGGAATTTGTTCTTCTTCATCTTTAGAGTTTGAATTGGCTTATTATAATGCAAAACTATCAATATTGTGCATGAAAATTGAGAAATAGTTTTGTGTTACCAGTTGGTTGATTAACTTGGCTTTTGTGCAAAAATGCAGCCTCAACTATTTGTACCCTAAAGTAATTTTTATTCTTCAGGCCTCTCCGATTCTTTGATCAGGTTTACATGAAAGAATCCATCTAATTCTCTTTAATTGATTAAGATTTACATCATGCAATGAGACACAATTGCAACCTAATTGAAAACTATCCCTTCACTTGCTACTCGGTAAAATTTGACCCTTCTATGAATCTGAATTCAGATGGTAATGAGATGTACACTTTAACTCAAACATGCCTTGATCCTTTTATGCTGATAATTGATCCTTATTTAGGATCAATTTTGGAAACTGATTCTTATCTAGGCTAGATAATATAATGTGAACCCTTGGTCGATGCCTCATACCCACGATCAATTGAATCAAAGCCCAAGAAAGCTAATATCAAGATCAAAGAATGTAGAACCAAGACCAATTGATTTTTGAAATCAAGAACCTTGGGTTGAAGATAGAAGAACGTCACAAGAACGAATTCTTGATAAGTTTTGAAGTTATTGAAAGAACAAGAGGAAAACACACCTCACATTAATGTAAAATAATACTTCAATCTCTATTTGATGGCTCAATCCCGAATTTATAAGTGTTTATAGATAAAACTAGCCCTAATAAAGCAACTAGCCCTAATTAAATATCCCAAATCTGTCCTAATAATAAGTCATAGCCATGAGCCATTTTAATTAACAAAGACCCAAAAACATTAAAATCCTGACACAACCCAAATCCTATTTAAAACATAACTTTATGACCCAAAGTTAAAACCTAAAGTAAGTTTTAAACCCTAACATGTCATAAACATAGAATAAAACCCAAAACATAATTAAAACACTTTTTAAAAACTCAATTCGCCTCTTCAATTCTAGCCTAGGCCGAATGGTAGCGTTGGTCCAACTCCTTGCTGGTTTTAATTGTTTAGGCCGCCTTCTGTGGCTTGGATCACATGTACAAATCTTGGTTCCTCCTCTTTCAAGCCCATTTTGAATATTGTCTTGTTTGTTGCATTTAAAGCCTTATCCAATGTAGCTTGAACAAGCCCAAGCATTGTTGTCTTGATCTGCTTTGCTCTAGCTCTGGTTACTGGCCCATCCACAACATGCAACGGATCTTTAGTAGTTGGTCTTCCTTGGTGCTCATCATTTCCTCTCTCCTCAAAAAGATGTCCTCGAATCATCACCTACTTCAAAAGGAGAAAGATTAGTAACATTGAAAGTAGTACTATAGTACTCACCTGGTAGATCCACTTTGTAAGCATTGTTACTAATCTTCTCAAGGGTTTGAAATGGACCATCTCTTCTAGGATGCAATTTAGTCCTTTGATAAGCTGAAAATCTCTCTTTTCTCATGTGGACATAAACCCCATCTCCTGGTTCAATTGTCACATGCCTTCTTCATTTGTTGGCGTTTGAAGCATGTTGCTTATTCCTTTTCTCAATTTGAAGGCGCACCTTTTCATAGATTGACTTGACTAATTCGGTCATCTTCTTTCAATCCAAGCTACTCATCCTGGATAATGTATCTGCAACTATATTTTCCTTGTCTCGTTTACACTTTATGACATAAGAAAATGTCTCAATGTACTCCATCCATCTAGCATGCTTTTTGTTCTAACTTACTGGGCTCTTGAAATGTTTCAAAGACTCATGGCTGGTGTGGATCACAAACTCTCGAAGCCATAGTTAGTGTTGTCACGTCTTAAGGGTTCTAACAAGTGCATAAAGTTCTTTGTCATATGTTGGATAGTTTAGGACTGATCAACAACTTCTCATTGAAATAGGCACTGGGTCATTTTTCCTGCATCAAATAGCTCCGATACCTATTCCAGAGGTATCATATTTAATCTCAAAAGTTTTGCTAAAGTCAGATAATGTTAGTATAAGTGCGGAACATAACCTTTCTTTAATCAAATTAAATGCACGATCTTGTTTTTTTACCCCTATAAAATCCAATAGACTTTTTAATTACTTTAGTGAGTGGGGCTGCAATGGTGCTAAAGTTTTTAACAAAATGCCTATAAAAATTAGCTAAACCATGAAAATTCCTTACCTCAGTGATGCTTTTAGGTGTAGGCTACTCCTTGATTGCCTTTACTTTCTCCTCATCAACATCTATTCCCTTTGCACTAACAACAAATCCAAGAAAAACAAATTTTTCCATGCAAAATGTGCACTGTTTAAAGTTGGCGTAAATCTTTTCTTGTCGCAAAACTTCAAGCGCACTTCTTAAATGATCCATATGCTCATCTAGACTTTTGCTGTACACTAAAATGTCATCAAAGTATACAACGACAAACTTACCTATGAATGCACGCAAAATATGGTTCATTAATGTCATGAAAGTGCTAGGTTAGTTTTAAATGTTGTTTTCCAGTCATCACCTTCCCTCATCCCAATTTGATGATAATCATTATACAAATCTATTCTAGTGAAAATGCAAAACCCATGCAACTCGTCAAGCATATCATCTAACCTAGGAATGGGATGGCGATACTTCACCGTCATATTGTTAGTAGTTCTATAATCTACGCATATTCTCCATGACTCATCCTTTTTAGCTACTAGAAGCACAGGTATTGCACATGGGCTTAAGCCTTTTATCACATACCTCTTTGCCATCAATTCCTCAATTTGCCTCTGAAGCTCCTTTGTTTCCTTAGGATTACTCCTATAGGCTGGATGATTAGGAATCACAGCTCCAAGAACGAAATCAGTTTGATGCTCAATTCCTCTAATGGGTGGCAATTCACTAGGAACATCGTCAGGAAAAACATCATAATATTCCTGCAACAAAGAACTAACAACACTAGAAAGATAACAGTCAATGTCGGTAGTATTAAAGCAAGCTGTACAAGAGTACAAATATAGGCATGTTAGCCAAAAATGCCTTATTGACATCATGTTCGTATGCATAGAAACTCACATTTTTTTTTCTTTGTTTTGCTCTCAACACTAATTTTTGCTTTCTCACATTCCTCATTTTTTCTTCACTCTTATTCTTACCTTCCCCCCCTCTCTTTCTCTCTTTCTTTTAGGCTTTTGGCTCACTCTCTCTTTGCTTACCCTATTTTTTTTCTCTCTTCATTTTTGGCATCGCTTTTTTTATTTTTTTTATTTTTTTTATTTCTATCATCCACACTTTTAATTTTTTTTTTTTGGTTCCTCATAGACTTGCTTTGGAGTTAAAAGTACAAGTGTAACTGACTTCCCATCTTTCACAAAGTTGTACGTGTTAGAGAATATTAGAGATATGTTAGGGATATTAGAGATATTGATTATTGTAATTGAGCTGATTCTATTTTCATTTCTTGGATTGACAGCCATGCTTAACTGTCTTTCCTATTTTGGTGTAATCTTCAACTATAAGTATAATGCGTTGAGAGGGGAGAAGGAAGCACTCCGCAATTTTTCTGTTTTAATATTTCTACATGGTATCAGAACAGTTAAAAAAAAAAAAAAAAAAAAAAAAAATCCTTCTTGTCGGAAAAAAAAAAGGGGTCACCACTGTTGTTCACAGCCAACGTGTTCTCTGGCCGCCGAAGTTGACATCCAACAGCACCATTGGTCTTGTCGGTGACCGGCAACCACAACCCCACGAGGTCCATTGCCAGAGTTCCTCTCATGTGCCTACACGCGCAGACGCTAACCCTGCAACAGATCTCACGCTCCCTGGAGGCTTTCAGCGCGTGAAGGCGCGTCGCCTGCTGGAAACTCTCTAACGTTCTCTGTCGGCAGTCGCCTGATGTGGGCGATCGTTTCCACGTATTGTTCTTGATGTTTTGTTGAAGATTAGACTTTTCGTTGATCTACAGGCTCCGACTGTTCATCTTCCTTGCTACTGGGTTAGTTGTTCTTGATGTTTTGTTGAAGATTAGACTCTTTGTTGATCTACAAGCGCCAACTGTTCATCTTCCTTGCTGCTGGGTTAGTTGTTCTTGATGTTTTGTTGAATATTCGCATCTATGTTGGTCTACAGGCGCTGACTGTTCATCTTCCTTGCTGCTGGGTTAGTTGTTCTTGATTTTTGTTGAAGATTCGACTCTCTGTTGATCTACAGGCGCCGACTGTTCATCTTCCTTGCTGCTGGGTTAGTTGTTTGATGAGTCTGCTATGCTTATTGCCTCTATTTATTGCTTTTGATTTGAAAGTCTTTGCTTGTTTGGATTAATCGGCGTCTGTTTTCTATTTGTTGGAGAATTTGTCCTTCCATTAGTTATGTCAAAGTAGAATCTTCATCTGATCAACCTCATGCAATTTTTCTTAGAGCTGATGATGTTTCTCGCTCTATAACACCAAAGAAATCAAATGGTGAGAATTTTTGAGTTGGGCACATGCAATTAAAACCTTTCTTCGGAGTAAAAACAAACTGCAATAGATTACTGATGAACCTCCCTCCTCCACTGATTCCAACTATAGTATTTGGATGAGTGAAGATGCTATTGTAATGGGTCTTCTGTGGCACATTTTAGAGGATTCCGTCGCCAGCACTGTAGAATTTTGTGATTCCTCCAAAAAGATATGGGACTGCCTTGCTGAATCTTATTCCCAAAAGAGTAATATCTCTCGAGTTCATGAGTTATACGAGCAGATGTTTTCCGCAAAACAGGGTGAGAGATCATTATCTGAGTATTACAGTCATGTGAAAAGCTTATGGGAGCAGTTGTTATAGTATCGTCCCTTTAGTGTAGACTTGACACAACAAAAGAAATATTGGGAAGAGGGATCTCAAATTTTTTATGTGTTAGATGTTGCATGCACCTTGATGTTTCAGATGCATGTTCCTAAACCTTTTTGGACAGATGCTGTTCTTACAGTGTGTCATCTTATTAATAGAGTACATACATCTTATTAATAGAGTACCTACACCTGTTTTGTCCAATCAATTTCCTTTTTCTATTCTTTACCCTGGTCGGTCACTATTTTCTCTTCCTCCTCGAGTCTTTGGATGTGTTGCCTTTGTTCATATTCTGGATCCTGGTCTAGAAAAACTATCACCTCGTTCCCGTGTCTTTTTCTAGGATATTCTCACACAAAAAAAGGGTATCAGTGTTATCACCCTAAAGCGCATCGCTATTTTGTCAGTGCTGATGTCACCTTTCTTGAGTCCACTGCTTTCTTTTCTTATAACGGTAATACCTTGTCACTTGATCTTATTAGCTCTGGTGAAGAGGTGTCTACCCCAACTCTTCCTGCGCCCATGTCATCGGTGTATGTTCCCATGTTCCAGTCTCAATCTCTTGACCTAGCCACTACAGACACTACAACTTGGCCAGAGAATACTACTACTGCTCCTATTGTTCATCCCATTGAACCTTTGCCCAGGGTGTATCAATGTGATCGAGAGAGGAGGGTTGTTCTTACTTCCTTGCCTAATTCTTCTTCTTCGTCTAAGGTACCTGCTTCTTCTTCTGACTTACCTATTGCATTACGGAAAGGTAAGTGTACCTGCACTCTTCATCCTTTTGCTAATTGTGTGTCTTACCATCATTTAGCATCGCCTTTTTTTTTTTTTCCTTTGTCTATGCTTTGTCTATGCCTTGTCTTCTATTTCTGTCTCCTCTTCTCATATATAGGCCTTATCTATTCCGGGATGGAAACATGTTATGGATGAAAAGATGCATGCTCTCCATCAGAATCAGACGTGGGAATTGACTTCTCCTCCTCCTGGCAAGCAAACTGTTGGATGTCGCTGGGTCTACACTGCCAACTATATTCCAGATGGTTCTGTTGAGCGTCTTAACGCTCGTTTAGTTGTCAAAGGGTATACTCAAACATATGGTGTGGACTATACTGAGACATTTTCCCTTGTTGCCTGCTTAAATTTTGTTAGAATTCTACTTGCTGTGGCAGTCAGTCGTCGTTGGTCCTTACCTCAGTTTAATATTAAAAATGCTTTTCTCTATAGTGAGCTTTAAGAAGAAGTTTATATGGATCAGCCCCCAGATTATTGTACTCCGGGTAGTGAACAGTTGGTACATCGGTTGCGGTGTGCCCTTTATGGCTTGAAACTATCTCCTCGAGCTTGATTTGATCGGTTCAGTTCTGTTCTTCTTGATGTTGGTTTCTCTCGCTCTTCTCTTGATCATTCCGTTTTTGTGTCATAATTCTTCTGGCACTATCATCTTAATTGTATATGTGGATGACATTATTATCTCCGGTGGTGATGCTTCTGGTATTGTGGCTTTAAAACAGCATCTCTCTACTCACTTTCACACTAAAGGTCTTGGAGGCCTTGGGTACTTTTTGGGACTTGAGATTGTGCGCTCTTCCCAGGGGATCTCTATTTTTCAGCACAAGTATAGCTTGGACTTACTTTTTGAGACTGGACTTTTAGGTGCTCGTCCAACCGATACCCCCTATGGATCCATCTACTAAATTGGATACTACTTCTAGTGAACTATTTTCTGATGTGCATCGCTATCGTCTCTTGGTAGGAAAGCTTATTTTTCTTACAACCACTCGGCCTGATATTACTTATGCCATGAGTGTTGTCAGTCAGTTTATGCATGCTCCCCGAATTCCTCACTTTGAAGCTGTCTGTCGTACCCTACGATATTTGAAGCAGTCTCCTGGACGTGGTCTTCTTTACCGTTCATCTTCTTCCCTTATTGTCACTGGGTATAGTGATGCGGATTGGGCAGAGAGTCGGCGTGATCGTCGTTCAACATCCGGTTACTGTACCTTTGTGGGGAACAACTTGGTTACTTGGTGTAGTAAGAAACAGCAAGTGGTTGCTCGTTCTAGTGCCGAAGCTGAGTATCAACTGTGGCTCATACTGTCTTTGAGATGCTATGGGTTCGCTCTCTCCTACAAGACTTTGGTATTGTGGTTCCTCTACCTATGTCTATGCACTGTGATAATCAGGCTGCCATCTTCATTGCCAATAACCCAGTGTTTCACGAGCGCACCAAGCACATTGAAGTTGATTGTCACTTCATCCACGATTTGTTGTTTCGCAAACAATTGAGTACCCCTTTTGTTAGGTCTTCATCTTAGTTGGCTGATCTTCTTGCGAAACCATTGCCTTGTCCTACCTTTCAGACTTTGTCTTCCAAGTTGGGCATTTTTGACTTGTATGCTCCAGCTTGAGGGGGCAGAGAATATTAGAGATATGTTAGGGATATTAGAGATATTGATTATTGTAATTGAGCTGATTCTATTTTCCTTTCTTGGATTGACAGCCATGCTTTGCTATCTTTCCTACTTTGGTGTAATCCTCAACTATAAGTATAATGGATTAAGAGGGGAGAAGGAAGCACTCAATTTTTCTGTTTTAATATTTCTACAATACCTATTTCAAAATCCATCATGTATCACATTTCTATCATATTGCCATGGTGTCCCCAATTAAAGATGGCTAACATCTGTAGGAACTACATCACAAACCACCTTATCCTTATACCTTCCAATGGTGAAAGACACTAGGACTTGCACATTAACCTTGACCTCTCCACATTTATTCAACCATAGCAATTTAGAAGGTCTAGGGTGTTTGAGTGTAGGCAATCCCAAGGTTTCCACAAGAGTTGTGCTAGCAACATTAGTGCAACTCCCCCTATCTATGATCACACTACACACCTTGTTATTGGCATAGCAGCTAGTGTGAAAGATGATCTCTCTCTGCTCCTTCATGTTATCTAACATGATTTGTGTATTAAGAGCACGGTTGGCAACAAGAGACTCATCTACCACCGGATACTCAATCCCCTCATTACTAGCGTCTCCAAGTGGTGGCATCTCATCCCCCTCACTTTCAGTTTCCACCTCACCGTTATCAAGTATAATCATAACTTTCTTATTTGGATATTGTGAAGTTGTATGCCCCTTTCCCAAGCACAACATTTAATATTCCTATTTTGAGTGGATTGAGAATTTGAATTACCTAGCTTTTGTTGGACACTTCTTCCTTACCTTAGGTGGTTCGGGTTTAGCTTTGAAGACTCGTCTTTCATTCTTTCCCCAGTTTGGTCTCCAAGGAGTGTTTGAATTAGAATAGTGCCTTGCTTCCCCCTTTTCAATTTCCTTTTCACCTTCATTACCATGTGCTCCATATCCTCCAACTCTACATAGAGTTGCAGTTCCACCACATTAGCTATATTCTCTTTAACCTATTCAAAAATCAAGCCATGTTTGCCTCCCTCTCTTCCTCCACGTTGGCTCTAATCAAGGCTACCTCTATCTATTTATGGTAGTCTTCCACACTTTTAGAGCCTTGTCAAAGACTTTACAATTTCTAAACCTTCCATGGATTATCACACTCAGAAATCTGCAAATCCAGCTCTCTTGAATCTAATTAGCCCCTTAATTGAAATTCCTCATGCTACGTTTTCAGCCTTAGAAGAATGGAAAGCCGAATTGATGGGTGTGAAAAGAGATTGTTCAAAGCAGCATACTTCAGAGTTTTCAAGTCTAACTACACCTATCTCTGATCAGGTTCAAGCCATTACTGGTGGCATAGAAGTGGATAAGACTACTTCTGAAGTTTTATCCTCTCCTATACCTCCATTGAACATCATGCTACTATGTATTGAAAAAACGAAAAGAGGTGTGCATTTTGTTCAAAATCTCTTCCATCCTCACCTACCAAGCATCCTCACAGAACTCCTGATGAGCTTAGAGCAGATATTCACAATGCTCTGAGAATTCTGAGGGATCTAAGGAAGCTAATATCATTACTGAGAGCAATTTGATGAAGCAACATAAAGCAACTGGTAATTTTGTTGTGCAACATAATATCCAAGTAAAATCTCAAGATGAAGGTTCTATATTTCAAGTTGGGGAAGATATAGTTAAATCTTCAATGGTTTTTTTTTTTTTTTCCCCTCGGAGTGGTAAAAATAAATTTTATTACCAATCAAAAAAGAAGATATATAATAAGTTCATGACAAGATCTTTATAAGAGCAGTACCACTTACCCCATATCACTTACATAATTTAGGGAGAGTGGACTCCTAGACAAAGTGCTAAAACCACTTACATCCCAAGTGGATAGGCAAGCAGCATAAGGAAAAATAGCTCATTTACCTTTCTTCTTCTTTCTTTGTCTTACTAGAACCCTGTGGGGATGCTTCCTTCAATAATGATAAACTTGCAAAGCCTTGCCCTTTAGTATAATTTAAATTTTGCAGAAGTTTCTTGTTCCGAGTCTTGGAATTGATAGGGGAGTACTCTCATCTTCAATAGCCACAATCGGGTTCATATGATTCTCATTCAAAGGAACATCTGGGGGAATAATATCCTTATCCCTGTCTTCATACCTTGAGGATAAAATCTCATTATCATCCTTGACCTCATTCCGATCTTCTTGGCACATTTTTGTTTTACCCTTCTCCTCAGTAGGATTCATTTCAGAAATAGGAACAATTGAGAGAGCGATATTATCTTCATCTCCTTGACGACATGAGGAAAGAACCTCAAAATCGTTAGAAGACGATGGAATATTAGAGGTAATTGCCTCCTCCTTACCCATACTAGGATTTAAAACATTTTATCCAATCTTCTTTTGCCATGCATCTTCCTGCACATAGATAGCTTGAGAAACATTCTTCTCCTTTCCATTTAGGAAATCTTTACCTTTATTATTCCTCACACCTATCCATTTATCACTTTTTTATTCTCTGTAGTTTTGGCTTTCCATTCTTGCCTAGAAGGTGGATTTGTAGCCTTAGGCTTTAGTGGGCACGATCCTATAGAATGCCCAAAAATTTTACAGTCGTCACATTTTCGACTTCCACGGGACCTCCACTCGTATATCACAAGGCTTCCCATGTCCCAAATTAATTTGGTTGGGAGGAGTTAGGAATACCCTTATCAGCTTGGATCTCAACACACACCCTAGCAAAAGTAAGCTTACTCTTAGCAAGAGTAAATTTATCTAGCTAGATAGGAATTCCTATCACACTAGCTATGAAGCTTAGTCCCTCCTCTATCCGCAATTCAAGTGGAACATTATAGAAATTTACCCAAATAGGTATAGTAGAGAACTCATCCTTCATCAATTGCATTCCAGGTTTTCTGATGCAGGAGCATCCAAGAGGCTTGTCTAAGCCTTAGTAGTAGTTTTTTTTCTTATCTTTTTTATCTTCTTTTATTTCCTACAGTGTTTTGCATTTTATAGTAGTTTTATAGATGGTATTTAGTGTCTTAGATTTTTTAAAAGTCATGTGCTTGTCATGTGAGTTTTTAGTTACTTTGGAGGGTTAGGATTAAAGAGTTAGGAAGGTGATTAATGGCTAGGATGATAGGGCGTTATAACCCTAGAATAATATTTCTTTATGAGTCTTTGTAGGGGACTTTTACTATTCAATGGCAGAAACGCTGACTTTTGGTCTTTTCTTGGGACTTTTACCCTAGAAATTCATATATTTTCATTCCATCTTCGATTTTGTTGTTTCTTCTTCTTGTCTTATTGCTGGAATTTTATTAAAAGGTGATTAGTTTGCTCTAAATAGCAACTTTACAGCAGATTTTGAGGATTTGCTGCATCATTTTCACTATTTCAAAATAGCCAAACGGCCTCCACAATAATAAGGACCCACATCTGGAAGCTTCACTAGGCCTTCCTCGTTTTTAATTCTAAAAATAAAGAAACCATTAGCAAGTGTAACTGCATCATGGACATCATCCTTCTATAATTTTTCAGCCCATGCCTTGACATAGTCAAAGGATTATTTTTTATCAATAAAAGATCCAACCAAGGCATGTTCCCATTGCAAATAGCCACATTTTGAAAATTTCTAAAGGAATGTGCAGCACATTATCCTCCAATCTGACGTTGTAGTGTTTAAGTTTGTTTGAAGTTTTTTGATTATTATTTTTCCCAAATAATTGAGCGCAAGAAGAAGTGGGTTTACCTATGTGGGATTCTCCTCCAGCATTTGGGCTTGGATTTAGCTCTTCATTAGAGGCCTTATATGTTTTGGGTACCATTTCCTTCCCAGCAGCTTTTGGGCCTACAATGGGCCCAATAGTGGACGGCCCATTAGGGTTTCTCTCATGCACACTTCGGAGGCTTAGCCCTTGTTTGCATCTTCATGTTTCCCATAGCTTGAGCATCTTCCATAGAAACCAGTTGAATGGTGCCCAAGTGTCCTGTGACGATTACTTTGGCTAGTATTGTGGGCCTTAAACAAGATAATTTCCCACGTCTTTAAGGTTTCGATTCTAATTTTTCACTTTCTGGTTTAACTACAAGCCCTCAGCTTCTCAGTGAGCCAAATAACAACTAGGTTGGGTAATGCAGGACAGATTTGGAAGAGGAAACAATGATGCTGGAAATACTTAAAAATAAGGCTGTTTGGGACTGTGAACAGTGACGTGAATAGTATTCTGTATGTAGAAAAGAAAAGATTAGAGAAGAATGAGTTTAGGCATCACACCCAGGGCTCTTTAGCATCACACCAAAGAAAAGATTGAATCACACAATCAAAGCTTAAAGCTGTTTTTTTTTTCTCAATCAATCATGCTTTGCCATAAGGCTTACAATCTTATTTATACTTGTTTCAACTTGACTCTAGGACTTCCCAAATTAAGTGACCTTCAACTCCCATAAGACTCTTATACTACATTAATAACATGGAATAACCAAAAGACTTCGAACACCAAAAGACACCATATTCATAACATAGAATAACCAAAGGACTTCAAACCCAAAAGACACCTGAATAATATAGAAGACTTTTGTAGCATATGCCAAATTAATATCCCAAGTAGGCCCGCATCATCTAGCATATGCCAAATTAACGCTTGGGCCTTAGAACCATCCAGTCCACGTCTTTTGTAGACTTTTATTGGGTGCTGTCATTTCTCATCACTGGGCTATTTAGTAACAGACATAAAGCAAATGGGCTTTCTTTAAAATACATTCCCCCATCTGGTAATCACACTAGCCCGTATCTCTGTTTTACTCAAGAGGAACTAGCTGATGAGCTTGCCAAGTGGGATAAACCTCTCATGGGCTATGTTCTTGGCAAGAAATCTCCCTTTAAAGTTATGCAAAAATTCATTGAGGTTAAATGGAAAATGTTTGGTGATACAGATCTCTTCATCTTAAAGCTTGGTTTCTTTATATTTAGTTTCTGTGATGAGGAAATGAAGCAAAAAGTTCTGGAAATGGGCCCTTGGTCCTTTTATGACAAACCATTGCTTCTTAAATTGTGGACACCTACTTCTTATGACAGGGAGACTATAAAATCTGTTCTTGTATGGATAAGACTTCCTCATTTAAAATTGCACTCATGGTTAGCCAACTCTTTTTGTAAATGGGGCTTAAACCTAATAAGAAGAAAAGCAAAGTTTACTTATCTCGAATTAGCCAAGATGAAAAGTTGCACCTTTACACCATTCTAGGTTTTCAACTAGGTGAGCTATCGGTCAAATACTTGAGAGTTCCCTTGATCTCTACTAAACTCAAGTATGAGGATTATAGGGAGCTTATTGAAAAAATCACGAAAAGGGTACAAAGCTGGTCATCCAAATGTCTCTCCTATCCTAGAAGTTTGGTTCTTGTTAAGACCATTCTTTTTAGTATACAAATTTGTTGGAGCATTCACTTCATCCTCCCCAAGAAAGTATGTAACTCCATTGAGCAAGAATAAAGAAGATATTTATGGTCAGATGCTGATTCAAGGAAATGGGGAAGCAAAGTAGAATGGAAAGATGTTTGCCAAAGAATGAAGGGGGACTAGGCATACGGAAGATCCATGAATGGAACAAGGCAACCATTTTGAGACACCTATGGGGGTTGTGCTTCAAAAGCTCATCTCTTTAGGTTCGATGGTGCTACTCCAATCTCATTAAAAGAAAGTGCTTATGGGAAATAAAACCTCTATCTGATTGCTCTTGGAATTGGAGGAAACTACTCAAGTTTCGGGAGGAAGCAAGCCACATTTCTAGGTACAAGGTGGGCAACGGTGAATCCATCTCCCTTTGGTATTCAAATTGGCACCCTAACGGTCCCCTAATTCCTAAATATAGCCCTAGGGTTGCATATGTTGCTGAACTACCATGTGATGCCAAAGTATTCAAAGTGATTAGCAATGGACAGTGGAGATGGCCTTTTCCTAATACGTGGGAACTCACGGAAATTCATGAAATGCCTCCTACCTACTTGTCAGATTCACAATTGCTTGATAAATTCATTTGGACCGTGTCAAAAACTGAAGCGTACAATGCCATGGCCACATGGGAAGCAGTAAGGGAGCACGCTCAAATGATAACTAGGTATAGTCTTCTATGTTCCCTAATCACATACTTAGACATAGTTTTGTTCTTTGGCTAAGTATAAGACAGATTTTGGATGCCATTGTTAAGAAGAGATCTTAATTCTTCTATATTGCAGAAGAGAATTACAAGGCTTTATATATACATGAAGTTAAAAGCTATTCTAGGAAATAGAAATAGATCCCTAAAATCAAATCCCTAAAAATAGGAATGATTAATTCCCTAAACTTAAGCCTATTCTCTAGTATCAATTACATTAATTACAAGATTCTGAATGATTATCTCCTGTCGGCTAAAGATCCTGCATAGTCTGCATCTGTATAAGCTTCAAGAGTCAATCCTTCTCCCTTTTTAAATAAAATCCCTTTTCCTGGTGTACCCTTCAGGTACTATACAATTCTATGTATTGCCCTGAAATGTGATTCTTTGGGATTGTGCATAAACTGACTCACAATACTTACAGCATAAGCTATATCAGGTCTACTATGAGACAAATAGATTAGTTTTCCCACAAGTCTTTGATAAGATCCTTTCGACTGTTGTATCTTCTGGAGCCTCACAAAGTCTATGGTTAGACTCTATGGGTGTCTCTACTCGTTTACATCCCAATTTACCAACATCGGCTAATAGATCCAACACATACTTTTGCTGTGATATGAAGATCCCTTGTCGTGAATGAGCTACTTCAATGCTAAGAAAATATTTTAGCTTGCCCAGATCCTTGGTCTCAAATTCCTTCACCAATTGCCTCTTCAACAATGCTATCCCCTCCGGATTATCTCCTGTGATGATGATGTCATCCACATACACTAGTAGTATGGTCACTCCTCCTGAGGCTGAATGCTTCACAAAACAAAGTATGATCACCTTGGCTTTGCCTATATCCCATACCAATCATGGCTTTTGTAAATTTTCCAAACCGTGCTCTTGGAGATTGTTTTAATCCATACAATGCCTTTTTTAGTTTACACATTGTCCCTTTCGTAGCATGTGAGTCAAATCCTAGTGGAATTTCCATGTAGACCTCCTCCTTTAGATCTCCATGGAAGAATGCGTTCTTGACATCAAACTGTTGTAATATCCAACCAAGGTAAGCAGCTATAGATAATAAAACTCTAACCGTATTCATTTTAACAACCGGGGCAAACGTCTCCAAGTAATCTATGCCATAGGTTTGAGTATATCCTTTGGCAACCTGCCGAGCTTTATACCTCTCCAAAGTGCCATCTGAATTATATTTGGTGGTAAACACCCATCTGTATCCAACTGGTTTCTTTTCTTTTGGTAACTCTACAAGGTCCCAAGTTTTGTTTTTCTTTAGAGCTTCCATCTCAATGTTCATAGCATTACCCAATTCTCATTTTTTAATGCCTCGGAAAAGGTTTTGGGAATAGGAATGGTATTTAGGCTAGTGAGAAAGGCCCTGTGGCTAGGACGTAGGTTTTCATAGGAAATGAAAGAAGATAAGGGATGTTTTGTACAACTTCTAGTACCCTTTCGTCAAGCAATAGGGAGATCATAATCAAGAGGGTCAAAGGTATTAATAGAAGAAGTTGTTACCTCAACACTTTCAGGAGTAGAAGTGGATGATTGGACAGGCTTTGGTGGAGCAGTTGATGCCTTTTTCCGAGAATATCTTTGCGTGATCTTGTAATCTTAATACCTAAGTACTTTAGTGGACCAAATCCTTGGTGTTAAACTTAGTTTGAAGGAATGTCTTCAGATCATGAATTCCCTGTGTCATCTCTTGTGATGACAATATCGTCCACATAAACTAGTAGTAATATCGTTCCCTGAGAAGAATGACGATAGAATACAGAATGATCAATACCGCAACATATCAATCCAAATTCTATCACCACATTACTAAACCTGTTAAACCATGCATGAGGGGATTGCTTGAGTCCATACAGTGACTTTTTTAACTTACAAACTAGTCCAGACTCCTTTTGAACAACAAACCCAGGAGCTTGCTCCATATATACTTCTTTTGTAATGTTGCCATGTAGGAAAGTATTTTTAACATCGACTTGATGAAGAGACCAGTAAAAATGACTGTAAGAGAAATGAGAAGGCGCATAGATCTAATTTGGCCACTGAAGAGATTGTCTGAGAAGTCAAGTCCATAGATTTGAGTGTATCCCTTGACAACAAGCCGTGCTTTTAACCGGTCAACTGAACCATCAGGGTGAACTTTGACATTATGCACCCATCGACAACCAACTGTTGACTTGCTAGGAGGAAGAGTGACCAGTTCCCATGTATCAGTGGCTCGAAGAGTGGACATATCTTCTTCCATAGCATTACGCCACCCAGAATGGGATAGTGCTTCAGACACAGAGTTAGGGAAAAAAACAGAAGACAGTGAAGTAATAAATGCATGATAAGATAAAGACAAGGCTGTATAAGAAACAAAATTAGAAATAGGATGGGAAGTACAAGTGTGTTTACCTTTCCGAAGGGCAACAGGGAGATCATGGTCACTAATGGTTGGCTCAGAAACAGACAAGATCCATACACGGAAGTGGAGCAGATAGCAGCAGGGAAAGGCTCTGTAGTTGCTTGTCGTCTGGTAAAAACTTGCAAATCAAGACGCAAAAGACGTAAAGGGGAAATTACAAGTAAAGGAAGACACTCATTCAAATCAGATGGTGATGAAGTATTAGAAAAGAAAGGAGTATTCTCAAAGGTGACATCAGCGTACACAAAATATCAATGAAAAGACGGACTCTAACACCAATATCTCTTTTGTGACCAAGATTATATCAAAAAGACACAATTAATAGCATGAGGATCAAGCTTGCCAATGCTACTATTAAGCTGATGAACAAAAGCAACACATTCAAAGATACGTGGGGGGAGAGAAAATAATGGTGTTGTAGGAAACATCACAGAATTAGGGGGACGGCCTTATAGAACAAAAGATGGCATTCTATCAATTAAATAGCATGAAGTGAGAATAGTACCCCCCCCCAAAAAAAAAAAAAAAAAAAAAAACCTTTGGAACCTTCATGTGAAACATAAGACAATGGGCTGTTTCAACAAGGTGTAAATTCTTTCGTTCTTTAACTCCATTTTGTTTCGAGAACTAGAAGACTGATGAACCATGCCAAATGAGGTCATAAAGTCAGTGAAAGGTTTTGAAAAATGTTCTTTGGTATTGTCTTGCGAAGAATTTTGACAAATATTAAATTGAGTTTTAATTTTAGTACAAAAAGATTGAAAAAAAGACAACAACTCAGAACGATATTTCATTAAGTAAACCCATGTAAGTTTAGAGAAATCATCAATAAAAGTGACAAAATACTTAAACCCCAATTTTGAATTTACACATCTCAATCCCCATATATCAGAATGGACCAAATAAAAGAGGCTTGAAATTTGATTATTAACTCTAGGACTGAAAGAAGCACGGTGATGCCTTCCTAACTGACAAGACTCACAATTTAAAGGCTAAAGTTGACTCAAACTAGGAACCATAG
Source organism: Sideroxylon spinosum (assembly GCA_003260245.2). Classification (NCBI taxonomy): domain Eukaryota; kingdom Viridiplantae; phylum Streptophyta; class Magnoliopsida; order Ericales; family Sapotaceae; genus Sideroxylon; species Sideroxylon spinosum. Next base: position 14,762,175 of record QLOD02000010.1, on the reverse strand, counting down.
ACTTTTAACTTATCAAAAGATGGATTACCAAGATGATAGTGAACTTTAATGGGAGAAGTGACAGCAAAAGAGGTGGTGGATGGTGTTGCAGATGAATCAGCCAGCAATTTAGTTGTTTGGTGAGTTTACTAACAGATAGGAGATTAAAAGATATGGATGGAACATATAAAATAAAGGATAAGGGTAAAGATACAAATTTATCGATACCCTTAATTGGATTAGATGAACCATCAGCTGTGGTAACACTTGGGATGGAAGAACACTGAATATTAGAAAACAGTGAAGAAGTACTTGACATGTGATCTCAGGCATCAGAATCAATGGCACAAGATGTATGTGACAAGGTAAACACACAACTAGTAGGATTATCTTGATAAGTCAATGAAACTATGGGAAGAGATGCTAGGTGAGCTGTTTGATACTGAAGGAACTTAGCATATTCTTCTCCTAAAAGTGTTACAGTTGGTGGCTCACTTGTAGTTAACTTATCTGTCAAGGAAGAAGCATCAGAAGGGGTTGCATGAACCATATGAGCTGTCTTTTTCCTTAGAGATCCTAGCAAGTTTCCCGAACGTGGTCAACACTGCCACAATTAGAACACTTCGGTCTTGTGCCACGACCTCCGCAACCACGACTATGATCTCCACGAGTCCCTAGATCACCAGTCTGAGATGGGATCTGGCAGATCTAATTCTTACTTTTCGGAGTCATCTGACCGACTAGGGTAGTACGTGTAGCATCAATAGTGGTGAATTGATCCCTAGAAGCAGTTCTCATGGCTTGAGAGTAGATTTCAACGAATGAGGGAAGAGAAGCCCCATTGAGTATTTGGGCTTTAATAGGTTCAAACTCAGAATCTAGTCTAGCAAGGAAACGGAGTACAACCATCTAATCCCTTTGCTTTTGCATCACATTAATGTCGGTTGACAATGGCTGGAGAGAATTTAATTCCTCGTGAACATGTTTCAAGGAGGCGAAGTACTCAGTAATTGGCCTGTTGGATTGTTGAAGTTGAAAGAATTCTAGTGACAAATCGTACATACGAGTGAGATCACTAGAGAAAAGTAAGCGAACATATTCCCATATTTCTTTACTAGCCAATAACCCGTGTCTACGACATTCCACAAAAATTTTAGTTGAAGACTATCGTAGACACGGATTATAGGCTAGTCTATGTAATAAAACATATTATTTGATGTGATATTTGTCCCAGTCATCGCCACATCATCAACATCTTTTTCAAATTCTATATAATAAAACACATCTTTTGATGTGACATTTGTCCCAATCATCACCACGTCATCAACATCTTATTCAAATTCAAATGAATATATATATTACATTATATAATTTAAAACGTTTTTAAATTAAACAACTAATTAATTAATTCATTCATTCATACATATTGTATATTATTGAAATTTTGAATAAATATCAAAAATATATTAAATAATTTAAATTAGTTAATATATTTAATAATTTAATTTAATTTAATTTATTTAATATCAAATATATTTTATTAGATTATTTTTAATAAATATCATAATTAATTTAATTTAATTTAATAAATTCCAGTAATATTAATATATTTTATTACTATCTCAGTTCATATCAAATGACCTGATTTGTTATGTAGATAAATAGTATTTTTTATATTTGCTGGATAAAACAATATAATAATTATATTTTATTTAATTATTTTAGTAAATTAATGTGAAATATATTTATTAAATCCAATTAATTTTTTGAAAGTTAATTGTGAATAAAATTGCATTTCCAAAAATAATTTCAATTTTCAAATAAAAAAAGAATGACAGCAAAAAAATAAAAACAGAAACTATAAATAGAATGACGACAGTATTACCAAATAATCATTAAATAATATATGAATACTTATTAGACAAAGTCAACTAAATTTTTTTTATTTCAAAAAATACTTAAACTTCAATTTTCTTGAAAATTTAAAAAATTTAATTTTAAATTTTGGATTTGTTTAATGGTCAGAATTATTTTTATTTTTCTCTCACTTTTTTCATATTTTTATGCATATTTTTTATATAAAAGATTTAAATTAATATTTTAAACATATGATAATAGTCATAATAAATAATAAAATTCTATATCTTAGTCTCTTTTGATTGTGATTTTTTTATTTTTATAGGTTATTTTTACACATTTTTTTATTTTAATTTGTTTTATAAATTTAAATTTGAGTTATTTAAAAACTAAATTATATTTTTGTACCTTTAGGTACATGCAATTGTTAGTATATATATATAAAATTCACTGAAATATTAAAAATGTATGCAAGTGGTTCGTTGAGTTGTAAAGAGAGAACTAATCTTAAAAAATAATTATATTGCAGTAAATGAAAATAAAATGAGAATCATAGGAGTGGCTGGTTCATGGTTATGCAACTGCAATTTGAACGTCATTCCTTTTAGAAATTCAAAAATTGCTTTTGCAAAAAGGTAGTATTTTTACCCAAAGTTTTTTTTTTTTTTTTTTTTTTTGGTGTGATTTTTTTAATGATTTCAGTTTTTTTAATATTTATCATTAATTGAGGAAATTAAATAAATAATTACGAAAATTCTACTTCAGTGGAATTAATTCCTCAAAAATAATTGACCAAAAAAAAAAAAAAAAAAGAGATGTTAATCCAAATCACCCAGAAACACATGTGAGCTCAAGCAACTGCTGCAAGCGATTCTCAGTGGGTTTTTGTTGGATCTCTCTCACAATTTCCCGGATGAACTTCACACTTCTATTAAGGAAAAATATGACTCTCGCTAGAATCCTTCGTCCCCACTATTTCCACACACTCCAAAAACCCCCAAACCCTCTGCAAAACCCTGCCCTGTCATCCCAAAAAGCCGGCTGCCATTCCTCGAGCCCCACCCCTCTCCCTTCTCCTTCTCTCCCTCTCCCCCCCTCGGGGACCCCTCCCATCTCCTTGGGTGACGCGTGTGTAAAGTGATCGGACGAAAATTTGTAGCGTGTTTTTAATGTGTAAAAATCTGAACTGTTGGTTGAAAAGGAAAATTAAATCTCAGCCGTTGGATATAGTTTGTGAGAGGGATATTTTTGAAATGGGATTTGTTTTATTATGTAGATATGTGTCAAGGTGAGTACACGTCAGTTATGTTGGATTCCATGGAGTTCCAAAATAAGCTAACGAGACGAGCATCTTCTTGAACCCAGGCATCGAATATAGGATTAGTTTCAGATGGCCCAGACTCAGTCAAGTGTTTCTGTTTTCCATACCCAGTTAACACAATTTTTTATAGCTTTGGACCATTGAACGTAATTCATTCCATTCAATTTCCCTGTGGTTAACTGATGGAGCATAGAAATTGAACCACCCATCATCTTCTGTTTGACAAACATTTTCGAAGCCATAAAAAGCAGTATACAGAAACCCCTAGACCAGTAGACAGAAGGCTGGAAATGGAGAGAAAAGGATAAATTTTGTTCAAACCATGCACAACGGATACCAGGAGTTGCCTGAAGGAGGAGAGGAGATTTCAAAAATGGTCAGAAGTTTGTCGAAAATTCACGTGCCCGTACGTGCAGCTTCGGTGGTGGTGGGTGAGTCCCACGAGCATAGGCTCCGATGGTGCGTGCCTAGCTTCCTGGTGACGATGTCCCTTTGACGGGTAGCGCCTTCCTCTGATGACTCCGTAGGTGTACTTATGTTGTTGAAACGAAGACCAGGTGAGGGACAGAGGATGGATTTGTGCTCGTTGGAGATGGAATGCATGACCTCGCAGTTCCAAATCTTAACAGACAGTAGCAGACTGACTTCTCAATGACACAGACAGCACACTGACTTCTCAATGACACAAACAGCACACTGACTTCTCAAAGACATGGATAGGATCAGAAGGACTTTTGCTCTGATACCATGTTAAAAGATTGAGATTAATTGAGCTCAATACCAGACACCCAAATGGGTTCTTGTGTGTGAATTTATACATGTACAATGTGACTATTCATATAAACAAGTGACTATTCTCACCTCCTAAAGACTAGATACATTGCCAGATACATTTCCTACTATTAATGCACATTAACAGTTCCTTTTGTAGGCCTATAATTAGGAGGTCTTGCCTATCCATCCCATCCCTTCTCTCCAAACACAACATTTACGTGCTCAAATTGTTGTTGCATAGCTTATAGCACAAATGAGGTGTTATCACCCCCCTCTTTAGATGTCGATTCACTTTTGGAAGTCATTTTAATCCTACAAGAAAGATGTTAGTAATAAAAGATTACCTCATACACTCCCTCACGTGTTTACACTCAAGAATGTCACTTGTATGTCATTCTAGATTGGCTTTTCTTTAATGAATATTTAGTCTTGCCTTTTTCCACTTTGTTTCTCTTTCAAGTTCTTTAAAGAACTAACTTAAACCAAATAAAAAATTCAGATCTTGTAGGGTTCAAGAATTAAAAACTCAAGTACTCATGAACTTAAAAATTTAAGAATCAAGAAAACAAGAGTTCAAGGATCAAGATAGCAAAAATTCAGAATTAAAATGAGAAGTAAGAATCAAAAAGCAAAAAGGAAAGAATCCAAAAAACAAGATAAAAAGGAAAACAAGAAAACGAGAACAAAAAAAGACCCAATCCAACTAGGGTTAGGAATAGGGTTTGGCAACTAGGGTTCTCACGGAATTTTTCGTTCTTTTTTTTTTTTTTTTTTTGAATATACAGTAACACTAAATTAAGGGACTAGAACAAACGAAAAATAGAACAAATTGCAACTTTGTTGACCAAACTCAGATTCGGCGTGCAAAGAACTCTCTCTCTCTCTCTCTCTCTCTCTCTTTGTTTGAATATATGTAGAAGAATTTCGGAACTTACTAAACTTTGAAGAACAAACCGAATGGTATTTCGAAATTGTTTTACCGCACCAATGGAGGAGAAGCAATCTGGTCTTTCTCTTCTTTTTTCTATTTTTTTTTTACCCCTTTGTTATTGAAGTTCTAGTTGCGAATTGGAGAAGGAACAATAACCCTAGCCGCTCACCAAATATGGAAGATAGAATCCTAGCCGTCCAATAACGTTAAGAACGAAGAACAATCTAATGTTAGAGCCAAGTTTTGATACCAAACTGATCCGAACCCCTGGGCAAATGCCTCAAACCCACGATCAATTGAATCAAAACCTAAGAAAACTAATATCAAAATCAAAGAATGTAGAACCAAGACCTGTTGATTTCCTGAATCAAGAACCTTGGGTTGAAGATAGAAGCACGTTACAAGAACGAATTCTTGATAAATTTAAAAGTTTTTTCAGGAACAAGAGGAAAACGTACCTCATGTTAATGTAAAATAATACTCTAATCGCTTATTGATGGCTCAATCTCGAATTTATAAGTGTTTACAAAGAAAACTAGCCTTAATTAAATAGCCCAAATCTGTCCTAATAATAAGTCATACCCATGGTCCATTTTAACTAACAATGTTTGGCTCAACAACTTTAAAGTACTGACACAAGTCCAAATCCTATTTAAAACATATTTTTAAAACCCAAGCTTAATGCCCAAAGTAAGTTTTAAGCCCAACATATCTTAAACAAAAATTAAAACCAAAAACATAATTAAAAAACTTTTTTAAAAGCCAATTCACCTCTTCAATTCAAGCCTAGGCCAAACGGTAGCCTTGGTCCAACTCCTTGCTGGTTTTAGTGGTCTAGGCCACCCTCTATGGCTTGGATCACATGCACAAATCTTGGTTTATCCTCTGTCAAGCTTATCTTGAATATTGTCTTGTTTGTTGCATTTAAACTCTCATCCAGTGTAACGTGAACATGCCCAAGCATTACTTCTTTGATCTTTTTTGTGCTAGCTCTGGTTATTGGCTTATCTAGAACACGCAACGGATCTTTAGCACTTTGTCTTTCTTGATACTTGTTAATATATGTGCATGTATTTAGTGCATCTAATATTTATGTATCTAGGGGATATGTACCTAGTCTAGGTTTCTCGTATAGTATTTATTATGTGTGTACATTGTATGAGTATAAATACTAAGCAATGACAACCCATTTGGATGTGTCAAACTCTTCAGTAAATTATTCTCGACTTTACAGTACTCATAATATTCTCCAACTATTCATAATTTGTGGAAATTGTCTGGCTTCCTTGTTGACTAACATAATTTCAACTTGAAACAGGTGGGATTACTCTAATCCTGGTTATCTCGATGCACTAAAGCACCTTACAGATCTGAAAGAAGAAGGTTTCTTTTATTTCAGTTTCCTTTCAATAATCATATTCAAGCCCAAATTTCTTGATTAGACTGGATTACTTTAGTGGTTGGCATGCAGGCAAGATCAAGACTGTTGCTTTGACTAACTTTGATACAGAGAGGTTACATATAATCCTGGAGAATGGTATTCCAGTTGTTAGCAATCAGGTAATCAAACTACATTTTACTTGCTGTAAACGTTTTTTTGATTATGCCTGTCTAAAGTGCTTGGCTGCATTTTCCTGGGTTTCAGGTGCAACATTCCATTGTTGACATGCGTCCTCAACAGAAAATGGCAGAGCTGTGTCAGCTTACAGGAGTAAAACTCATAACGTCTCTCCCTCCCTCTTTCTCTATGCATGCACCTGTATGTGTTGTATGCACGTGTTGTTTATTAGCGTGTGTAGTATCCTGATTAAGAATTGTCCACACTTTCTATGGACTAAGGACTGTGTCAGGACAACCATATTATACGCTCTTGCTTCTCTTAACGGGCAATTTTGCTGATTGTTGTTTGGGTGGTGTTCTTTTAATAGGAATGCAGCTTTAGGCGTGGTTTGCATTGTTACTAGTTGGTTATGTTTGATGGATTGATTGGAAGGATTTGGATAATGGGAGATAAATGGAAAAATAATACCATGAAATGATAAATGGGATTGGATATAGCTTGAATTATTATTGTTATTATTATTATTTTTATTTATTTATATTTTTGTGTGGGATTTTTTTTGGTATTTGGTTGGTTGGATATGGAATGGGATAAGAAATGTAATTTGATAAAAAAACAATGGGTAGGTCTATTTGCACTTTACAAAAAGATTTTTGCACTCACATAAATAAAAAATAATACGTAATTGTGTAATTTTATTTAATAAAAAAATGAAATGGAGTACAAGAATCTATTTGTAGAATGCAAATAGGTTCACCCAAAAATAGTTCTGCATAAAAAATTAATTCTATGTTTTAAGCAATCAATCTTAATTATATATTATTCTATTATATTATTTATTCAATTATCCACCATCATCCATCCCAATCAAACGTTGCTTATATGTACATAGATTAGCCATCCATAGCGCATGTGAGCTATGGAAGGATTGCCAATTCTGTATTTAGTTGGGGATCTATTTCACATATTCTTGAAAGTACATTTTTAGTTCAAGCTATGTTTAGTTAGATCTAATGTCAGGAGTATTTTGTTATTCCTTATAATATGCAGATATGGAACAGTAATGGGCGGGTTGTTGTCAGAAAAGTTCCTTGACACCAACTTGGCAATTCCTTTCGCTGGTCCTCCTTTGAACACTCCCTCTCTTCAGAAGTACAAGAGGGTATGTATTCTTGAACCTGTATGTGGTGTCCAATTTATGAGCAGGGAATTGTTTGGTTTTACAAATGAATAATATTATGAAAAAAATAGGGAGTTAATTTTAAGTGCATGATTCTGCAAGGATTCAAGACGTGTGGAAATTGCAAAAGAATTAATTTGTAGGGTCAAATGACTGAAATCAAATTCCTATCGAGAAGAGAACCACAAGTCATTGTTCTGGAATCCTTCAAAATAATTAATTGTTGAAATATTAATTTAGGTGTGAATGAATCGCGATGTGTTTGAACAATTTCCGGGGTAGTCCTTGATTTATTAATGAAGTATTTGTAAAAGAAAATTTCAAGCATGTTGCTTTTAGTAAGAGTTATGAGGTAACTTGAAATTCTAAAATCCCATTATCTGTTTATTGAGTAATTATTTTATGAAATTGACTATCTATGGTAGATGGTTGATGCTTGGGGAGGATGGGATCTCTTCCAGAATTTGCTTCGAACCCTCAAAAGTGTAGCTTCCAAACATGATGTTTCAATTCCAACGGTTGCTGTCAAATACATCCTAGGTCAGGTAAATTCCTACTGATTTTTTTTTTCCTCAAAAGAAAAAAAAAATGCTAATTACACTTTATCCTTTTGAAGTTTGGTTTTAAAACAAAAAACCTCATTTAGTTTAAAAATCAACACATAATCTCTTTGTGATTTGGATTAAATTATAAAATTGATATAACTGTTAAATTTAATTGAATTTATACCTCATGAGTTAAAATTGGTTGGAAAAAAACATTTGTGCAAGAAATGAATAGATGAAAGTACATTTACCCATTTTTATACTAAAATAATATATTTTTTTAATTTTTAAATAGATTTAATACATAAATCCATAGATTAATTTGTCTCTATTTTTCTTAACAGCGCATTTGCACAATTACATGCCACCTACATGGCACGTGAGACAAATTTAGTTAAATTTAACAGGTTTCATCAAATTTTCACTTTAATCTAAATGACATGGGAGTTTTGTGTTAACTTTTGAATCAGAGTGAAGTTATGTATTTTTGGGCAAAATCCAATAGTTAAAATGAAATGGATTAGTTTCACTTTCATCCCTTAAACTATCAATTTGGTTTTACTTAGACCACCTTGTAGCCCTGCAAGTTTCAAAAAAAAATACAAAATAACCTCTAGAGACCACACTAATAATTACAGGAAAATCTTATAAGTTTTAAGTAATTAAAAAACATACCTTCATGGAATAGGATGCTTATAATAACGCTTTCAACCGTCTAGGCTCTGATTCCAATTAATGAAATATTCTAGAAAATTAACAACTCCTATTCATAAATGTTTAAACACAAACTTTTATTACTAAATACGATATTGCATAAGAAATATTACGCGCGCGCGCGCGCACACAGAGGAGAGAGCACTCTTAAATTTTTCGTGCCCCTCTCTTACAACAACACACCTATTTATAGGTTACGACTTTGGATTTCAACTTTTGGATTTCAAATACGTCATAATAAAAGATGAGGAAAGAAAAATCTGGAAAAAAAAAAAAAAAAGACAGATAACATAATTAATATGGTACAATTATTAGGGAATCTCTTTTGATTAATATGGAATCTCTTTTGGCAGCATTCCTAGTTGGTGGTGGAACTTTTGTTAGCCTTCTATCATGTTTTCCGTATTGTGCCATATCTCTTCATCCATATTCTCCCAATAATCTTGTTCTACTTGGGCTTCTTCAGCTGTGACAATGGCTTATAATTTTATTTTTGCTTCAAATTTTACATAATGATCATTGAGATAAATTATTAGCTCTGATGATGCATCAATTTCTATCCGACTAATTATGTTTAAAAGGTCGAATACTTTTTTTCTTTGATTTTCAGTGGTATGGAAAATTAATGGAACAGATGATACAAATAATCTCTTGCCATCAATATCCATATGTTTTTCTGGCATATTTTGTGGAATCTTGGTTTGATAAACCATTTCTACCTAAGACCACAACAGAATTTATTCTTTTAAAGTGACCTCTCCTCTCGCTGGTTTAGAGGAAATGTAAGCATCAAAAAAGGGAGTATTCCCCCAATTTTCAGATTTCGCATGGCTAAAAAAATCTTTTATTGTATCGCCATCCCACTGAGCTGTAGATTTCGAATACCATAACTTTTCTTTTAAAACTATAGGGAATTTTGCTAATCATGGCTTTGATCAGTGTTGGAAAGTCTTGGTAGGTTGTTGCCTCTAGTGGATTAAAGATGATATTTTTAACCAAATCCCAATCAATTGCTTTGAACATCCAGTTATCTACCTAAAGAGCGAACAGAATTGTTCTGATATGGGAAATAGGATCATATTTAGTTTTGTTAGAAAATTCATAAAGGATTGGTTTAATCTATTCCATTAATATATTATCAATAATTGAAAATATCGCTCTAGGAAGAACTTGTTTAGTCTCTTCATAAAGTTTAATTATTTTGACTCTTTGAAAATGAGCATTGCCGGCGGAAATTTCCAAAATTTTCATCATTTGCTGGATTTCAGAAATCCTTTGGTAATCAATTAGTGAAGTTTCAAAGTTAAATTTTGAAATCATGTTTTTTGACTACCATTTCAAATAATTAACTTTGTTTACTTGCGAAATGCATAGTTTTGTTCCTGAAATATGGCTTTTTCATATTTTGTTTAGGGAATCATGGAGTTTGTTCTCCAAACTAGGATTGATGAAATCTAGTATAGCTTCTTTTGTTAAAGCAAGTGGCCTTTTTATCACTACTTGAGTGTAACTTCCATAAGACATGCCTTTCTGGAATATTTTTTCAGAAAAAGTTCTTTCAACTTGTTTAGCTTGTGTCTTTTGCCCTTAGCTGGTTACATTGGACATCGCAACTTTGTTTGGTTGTTCTGAAGATTTCTCTAATATTAAATACTTCTGTTAGTCTTAATATTCATTTGGATGTCTGCTAAGATAATTTACGAGAACATTTTTAATAGATCCAATATGTTTTAACTTCAAATAAATACTGAGAAATACAATCAAACCACCTAATTCTTTTAAGGTTATCTTCAATTCCATTTTTCTTAAGAAAGTTTTTAACCGCTTGATTATCTGTCCTTATTAGAAACTTAACAGGAGCTAAATAAATTTGAAATTTTTTTATGCCTTTTTTATGGTTAAGAGTTATTTTTCAAAAGTAATATAATTAAGTTCATTTGTTTAAATTTTCTAGAAGGCATATTAATTCTTAAGAATTTTTGTTCTCTTAAGAATTTTGAGATTATATTTTTGCTCAAATTTCTCTTTTCCTTTTATTGATTTTAGCACTATTTTCTAAAACATTTCTGAAACATCTGTCTCTAGGATTAAGAGATCGGATTCTGTAGAAAAATAAACCTTTAAATTAGGTTTAAACAAGGTTTTGATTTTTTTAATCTTCTTGAATCTTCCTCATTCCGTTCAATTTTTATATTGAAATTCTTTTGATTCTTTTGACCTTTTTTCAAAATTTCAAGGAATGATTTTTCCCATTTTGAAAGATTTTTTTATAAATTGTCTTCTATAATTTAATAATCGAAGACTACTTTGTGAGTCTTTTAAAGTTTTCAGTTTTTCTGGGAACTCTTTGATTTTTGTGATTGTATGAGGTTGTTAGATAATTCCTATTAAACTAAGTACAACACCTAAAACCAAACCAAATCAAACCAAATTAAGCCTTTTTCCACTAGGTGGGATCGGCTATATGGATTTGATGATGCCAGTCAAATCTGTTGAGGGCCATGTCCTCCGTTAGATCCATAGAGATAAGGTCATATTTAATAGTTTTTTTCCAACTTCTTTTAGGTTTCCCTTTCCCTCTGCTGCTCCTCGCAATCTCCATACTTTCACACCTTTTAACAGGTGCCTCCATTGGACGTCTTCTAACTTGGCCGAACCATCTTAAATGATTTTCTCTCATTTTATCTTCAATTGATGCTATTCCTACTTTGCCCATAATCTCTTCGTTCCTAATCCCTATATCTTCTTGTGATCCCACACATCCATCTTAGCATTCTTATCTTCGCAACTGCCATCTTCTGAATATGATTATGCTTTACTGTCCAACACTATGATCCATACAATAACGCTGGTTTTACCGCCACTTTATAATACCTGCCTTTCACTTTGAGGGGACTTTTCAATCACATAAGACTCTCGAAGCACTCTCCATTTGGTCCACCCAGCCTGAATCCTATGCCTTACATCATTATCAATCTCTCCATCCTGTTGCACTGTAGATCCAATGTATCTAAAGTTTTCTTTCTCTATAACCTTTTTTGTGCCCAAATTTACTTCTATGTTCCCAGTTGTCCTGCTTCGGCTAAACCTACATTTTATATATTTTGTTTTACATCTACTTAGCCTAAACCCTTTTGTTTCTAACATTTCCCGTCATAATTCTAACTTAGCATTCACTTCTTCTATCGTCTCATCTACTAAGACAATGTCATCCACAAATAGCATACACCACGGGACCTCATCCTAAATATACCTTGTAATCTCATCCATAACTAGGACAAACAAGTACGGGCTTAACGCTTAGCCTTGGTGTAGACTAATTATGATAGGAAATTCCTTAATCTCTCCGCCAGTCGTCTGTATAGATGTAACGGCTCTATCATACATATCTTTTATTGCCTCAATATATGTAACATACACTCCTATCTTTTCCAATACTCTCTATAGAATCTCCTTAGGAATCCGGTTATATGCCTTCTCGGAATCAATGAACACCATGTGTAAATTTTTTTTACCGTTTCTATACTATTTCGTTAACTTCCTCATAAGAAAGATCGCCTCTATGGTTGATCTCCCAGGCATGAAACCAAATTGATTCTCTGAAACATTTGTTGTTCTCCTTAGTCGTCTCTCAATAATTCTTTCCCATAATTTCATCGTATGACTCATCAATTTAATCACACGGTAGTTCATACAGTTTTGAATATCTCATTTGTTCTTGTATATGGGTAGAAGGATACTTTTCCTCCATGCATTAGGAATCTTCTTGCTCTTTAGCACTACATTAAAAACGTTGTCAACCAACTTATGCCATCCTCCCTCAAGTACCTCCAAACCTCTAGGGATACCAGCTGACCCAACCGCTTTCCCATTCTGCCAATGCTCCTTTATCTCATCTTCCTTTACTAACACCTTTTCATCCTCATCCTTAATGCATTTAACTTGGTTTAAGTCTTTGGTTCACCTATTTCTGGCTTTAGCAAGCTTGAATATTTCTCTTTTGCCTTCCTTAGTATCGAGTCGCCTATATAACACCTCATATGCCTTTGCCTTAGCCTCACTAACTACCTTTTTGGTTTCTCTTTTTGCTTCTTCATACCTTTCTAAGTTCGCTTCATTCTGATCTTTTTGCCAAAATTTAAAACGCTCTCTTTTAACTCTTATCTTATCTTGGATAGCCTCGCTCTACCACCATGCCTCTTTTTGCGCCAGAGCACCCCCTTTGGATTCTCCTAAGATGTTTTTCTCTATCCTCCTAATACACTCTGTTATCTGAAGCATTCTCGTTTATCCCCCAAACGTTTTCCTTTAGTACTCTTTCCCTTAATTCTAATTGCGTATCACTTTTCAAGTTCCACCATTTAGTCCTTGAGCATGTATTCAACTTTTTTTTTTCTAGTCCATCTTTGGAGTTGCACATCTATGATCAACAACCTATGTTGGGAAGTCAAGCTCTCTTTTGGTATAACCTTGCAATCTTTACAAGGTAAGCGGTCTTTTTTCTTAATTTAAAAAAGTCAATTTGTGTCCTTTAGGAGCCACTCTTATGAGTCACCAAATGTTCCTCTCTTTTCTTAAAAAAGGTGTTCGTCACCATTAGATCATAAGCCACTACAAACTCCAAAATATCCTTCCTTTCGTCATTTCTATTACCATGTTATATTCCTCATGTACTCCTATATATCCATCTACGTCACGTCCTACATGACCGTTCAAATCTCCTCCTATGAAAACCATCTCTCCTTGGGGTATCTCTAGTAGCACTCCGTCCAAGTTTTCCCAAAACTCTTCTGTCCATCTCTTGAGCCTAGCTGGGGGCATAAGTACTAATTACGTTCATCATGTCTCATTCTAACACTAATTTAATCGCAATAATCTTATCTGCAGACGTTTTACACTAACTATATCTTCCTTTAGCTTCTTGCTTACCACTATGCCGACCTCATTCTTCGATCTATTAAGTCCCGTATATCATAACTTATACCCAGTCCTCTCAATCTCTTTAGCTTTTTATCCCACCCATCTTGTCTTTTGCAAGCAAGCAATTGAGATACGTCTCCTTTCCATTGTATCCACCACTTCCAGAAGTTTTCCAATTAGGCTCCCAATGTTCCAAGTACCTAATCTTAACCTTCTATTTTGGACTAGCTTCCTTGCCCCCCTCACTCGTCCAGGAAAGTGTGAGGACCCTTGCCTATTTAACACTGCACCCTGATGCCGATATAGCGGTCCTTGCTCAGTTATCACTATACTCGGACCATACAGTGCGTCGCTAAGCAGGGGACGCCTCCATGAAATTTCATTAGGTCTCAAATCCATGAAAAAAATCTGACTAAATATTGTTCTGGTTGTCGGTTACCTAACCCACAATCCTCCTCCTTTATCCGGGCTAGGGACCAGTTATATGAAGGATACCCGAACATAGGCGAAGTTGAACTAAGTATAACACCTAAATAATTATTTTTTTTTTATCTCAATCATTTTTTGATTGAGAATTATTCCATTATCTAAAATCTTTTTACAAATTATTTCTAGATAATGTTTATCTCCTTTTTGTTTGTAGAGAAAATTAATACATATCTATATAAACAAGACAAAAATATTTAATGTCTTTAAAGATATCATCCATCCATCTTTGAAATATTTGTGTTGCATTGCATATTGGTAGAACTACCCATTGGTAATGACTATATGGTCTAGAGAGTAGTCAATGATTTTGACTATTTTGTAAGTTTGATTTGTCAAAAACTTAGTTTATAATCAAACTTACTATTTTAGGACTTTTAGTTTGAGTTACTAAAACATCTTTTCTAGGTATAAACACCCATTAAAGATCAGTTTTTCATTCAATTTTTTGTAACTGATGACTATCCTGGCTTTTCCACTTTTTCTTTCACAATGATTCATTACAAGAAAAGAAGGACTAGAACGTTGACTTCTAGTTGGTTCCACAAGTCATTTATCCAAAAGTTCTTTTATTTGAACTTGAAATTCATCTGTATTTTGTTTGATATGGACCATAGGTTTTAACCTAATTATTTTCTGTTCATATTTTAGTTTTAGATGATAGTAGCTAGAAGTTTTTTCCCATAATATTGAAGGATCTTTTGAGAAGTTTGAGCTTAACTTGTTATAAACCCAATGAGATTCATTAATGGTTTTTGATGAATTTGTGAAGGTTCATCAATGATTTTTAATGAATATGTTAAAATTAGACTGCTATCACTATGCTTATCTGGCCCAAATCCTTTACTTCATATTGAATCATATATTTTTAACCAAGGAATCTGATAAGTTTAGTGTTTATCAGTGAAGGTCACATGATCATGAGACACACTCATAGGATAATAGAGTTAAAAAATTTCCTAAGGCCATGCTTGGATGAGGGTAAAACACCTCTCTAAATCTTATACCCGTGAGACCCACCTATTGCCATGGTTTGACAAACCATTTTTCCCCCCTCTTCTTTTTCTCCCATACGTGGGCTTCTCCCTGATAACTTTTGGACAGCCTTGAGGCTAGCCAAAGTTATCCGGCTCTAGACTCCTGCTTTTTGACGTTTTTAACCTTCGTTATCTCCTTATAAATTTTAAAAAATGTGATATTTATAAATTTATTTTTA
>QLOD02000010.1:14730844-14742919 GCA_003260245.2 Sideroxylon spinosum | reverse complement strand
TTGAACCTGGATTTAAAAGTGGAACAGAAAGCACTACTCAATTGTATTGTTAATTTTGTACTATTCAACTTGATATACATTTAAATAATTCTAGGTTAGTATTTGTGAGGTTCTGTTTAGACTTAATGTATCTCTAACTATTATTTTTACAAAAAAATAAAAATAAAAAAAGACTAAAGACTCCTCATTTTTTTTCCCATAAATCTATCCCCATAACATCTACACATTGACGAAAACTAGATTTAGCTCCCACACTTTTTTTCATTTAATTGCTCATTTGGAAATGTCAATTTTTTTTTTCCCATGTAAAATACAAGATGCTGGTATTCAAACTTTTTAAAGCATGTTTGCTGATTTTTTTCGTATGGTGCTCAAATTTTTTATTTTAATTTTGATTTTACATTTTTATTCGTTTGCTTGCCTTTAGGTATGGGTAAATAGTAGTGATTTTATAGTGTATAGCCATTGTTTGATAAAACATCAAGTGAAATTTTATTCATTTTCTTGAAACTTTGCTTCATACATTGATCTAGCTTGACATAGACAAACATTTGGGATACTTTGGACAACCAAAATTTAGTTCAAACAATTAAAATAATTTTATTAACTTATGGAGAAGTTTTTCAAAAATTGTGAATAAATTTCTAGGTCGGGCAAAGAAACATTTACTTAATCACATAACGAAACCTACATTTTGGTGACTTTTAAACTAAGGCTACTACTTCTTGCGTTTTATTTTAAATTTGTAATATTATAGTTCTACAAATGGTTTATATTATTAGAAAATACAATTACTTTACATGAATTTATCTATTAGAATTTAGAAGTTTTAATAATTGTTTTGTAATCCTAAATACTTTAGTTTATTTCATTGTACCTTAATAAACATTTATTCTGATTTGGGTCAATTTAATTAGGTATCTACAGTTAGAGTTTTTAATACGTACCTAATGTTTGACAAAATATACCAGTGAATAATTTTATTCATTTTCAAAAAAAAAAAAATATTTTGAATGATATTGACTTCCTATAAAAAAATTAAGAAAATGAACTAAAAATCGAGATTAAAACTAGTGAGGTTCAACGTCATGACCAAAGGTTTGCAGTTTGGGTCGTTCATCCATTGAGCTACCGTCCTCGGCTAGATTATTATTTGCAAAATAAATAGTTTATATTGTATGGTTATCTTGGAGGTTATTTTGAATAATGTTCCATGGTTAAACCATATTAACTTAAATTGAAATGACAATTAAGCTAGCATAACTAGAGATCAAGGGTCATAGAAATTAGATGGTAAAATATTTTTGGTTGGAATTATATGTTACTAGAATAAAAGCTAATCTTATGTTGATCTTGTATTAGATACCATGAAAATTGTTATTATTGGATTTTTTTTTTCTAATAACAGGTATATTGTGGTGTAGTAATGATTTATTAGATGGAAATGAGAAGTAATGAAATTATAATAGTCTACTTGGGATGGTTTCCTTTTCTGACCTTGCCAGTTAGACAATCGATCACAATAGCTTTATTTTTAGTCTTTGACTCCGACAGTACACTTGAGAGTGGAGTCGAGAAAATACTAGTTCCAAAGGTTGAAGTAGTGTAGGATAGGAACATAAACACAAAACTACATTGGTATAGATTGAATCAACAACTTCACAAATCTAATTTCTTCATCAGATTTCGAACCTATACCATTCTCTCTGGGAATAGGGTTGTGCTTAGATATGGGTAGGGTTCATGTTCAATTAGTACAAATTGTTAGGAAGACTGCTAGTTTGGTAAATCCTTCAATGGCAGTCATTAATTCCTCTCAGTAGCGTTTAAGTGGTGTAGACAATATTAGGGTTTCTATTTCTCCTATTGTCTCCGTTAGTTCTGTTGAGTGAAAGACAAAATCTATCTCATAAGATTGAAGGTGCTTTCTCTTTCCTTAAGATTCAAGGGCTGGATCTGGATCTATGTCCTTTTTTCTACTAGTAAGAGTTCTTATGATGTCACAGGTGATCATTTGTTTTTTTCTGTGCTGACTTTGGTATGAAATCTTTCACTACTGTTGACTATAATGATGGTTTTTCTCCATGTTCTGGTGTATTCGGTGATTGTAACCCTTCTTCTCAGTGAAGGTATTATGTTTGAGTGATGGTTATCTGCCAAAGCAATCACTGGTTAATTTGAAAGGTGTGTAGCGTTCATCTTTAGCTATGGTCGCGGCTGGTACAACCTAGACATAATCTTTATAGAGCTGATACGGTGTCTTTTGAAGCTAGTGATAATATGGATGCTTAGGTTGTATTTCCATAGTAGGTTATGGTGAATTCAACAGCTGCTTTGTAGCATGATTCATAGCATGCTATTTCTTTTTTGACTGCTAGTATTTCTACGCCTATTAGATGGTTTTCTTCAACTTATGAGGTTGATAATATGGTTGTGGATTTCTCTAGGAAAAAGGATGATGGAGAGAATTCTAAGAAGCTCTAGTTGGTGGGTGATTGCTGTTAGTTATGAGAATGGTTCTTCTTCATCTCTTCGTTATTCTCAACCTGATCTTACCGATGGTTGTGTTCATGTTAAATCACCTACTGAGCTAGGAAACTTTGGTTTATTATCGTCATTGTATTTGTTTAATGCATACAGTGATATTAATAATGATATATGGCATAAAATATGAACATCTAGCAAGTGCATATATGCATACATACACATATATATGTGGTTCATTAAGGAAAATAAATAGTGAAGCTAATTTTTATCAAATCGTTGATTAATAAAGAATTTGATGATTTGAAAAGCCTAAAATACTTATTGGGACTAAATTGATTGATTTTGGTGGTTTAATTGTTCATAAAATGGTAATATTGACTAAAAATGATTAATTCTGATGGTCTAATTGTTCATAAAATGGTAATATTGAACTTTGGTAGTATAGAGACCACAAGAGATAGAGTCAACATTTTGTTGCAAGTGTTGTGTCTTATGCACCCTTGTTAAACGTCATACGCACAACGCTAATTTTAACGCCCTGTGTGTATGAGAATAGAGCACTCATAGGCATGCCAAATATATGACTCCCATGTGCACGAGATCTGATCTTGCATAGGAGATGTGGTCCAGGCTTGGAAAAGGACCAGTTGAGGGAGGACTATAAAGAGGAAGATCATGTGGTCCAACGAAAGTAAGTGCTACAAGTGTTTCCAACTTAACTAAATTTTTTTCTTACTCTATAAAGGCAGATACTAAATTGGTTCTTTCTTATGCTAATGCAAAGAATACTTTTTTTTTTTTAAACGATCTGATGCAAGATATACCAATTGTTGGTGTACGTGGTCCAATATTAGGGAAAACATCAACTGAAAGAGCCATGGATATAGGGTGATCAGGTGGTCCAACTCAAGTAAGTACTTCAAGTATTACCAAATTAACCAATGTCTTTCTTATACTGTAGAACATACACCAAAGTAATCAAATATGAACATGAATCTAGGTTCTTTTTTGAAGAATGTTATTTTTTGTAAATGATTTAAAAAATTCTTAGCTAAGCATGTTATGTACATGAAATGTAGTGGTTTAATTTATAGTTAGATGCCACATAAATATTTTTTAATAATATATGGGAACATGTCATGTGACTGATTACGCTTGAAAAAAATGTGGTTCTATAACTTAATTTCTATTGTTAGTAATTCAAATAATCTATTGAACTAAAAAATTTATCAGTATTTACTATTTTTGTCTATTATTTGTGAATCTATAGATTTGAAGTTCAGAGAGTAAAATAAAGAACTAAAAGGAAAAATAAAAAAGAACAAAGAAGCCAGATCCATGTCTAGCATACTAATGACTAAAATAGACACCAACTAATATGGCGTAAAAATTCCAGCAGAAGAAGGGCTCCACCGTCCTTACACCATTGGCGTTAGTACGCTGATGTTTTTGTACTAGTAGTAAATCTAGTAAGGCTACCATTCCAGGTAGACTCCTTCATCTTGTGATGCTTCTAACACATACCAAATGAAGTCTTCCCTCTCAGCACTTGGTCGCAAGCATCCAAAATCTCAAACGGTCGTACCTCATATGACACATTAGAATTTAACTTTGACTAGGCCCACTTAATAATATGTGATGGGTCAGGAATATAGCTTTGAAGGATGGACACGTGAAAAATCTCTTCAACCCAAAAAAAAATGTTATGGTAAAGTAATTCAATACGCCACCTCACTAATCCAATCAAGAACCTCAAAACGGCTAATGAATAGTGAGGATAACTTATCCCTTTGACTTAAATGAAAGTGACTATTCTATAGCGAGACCTTCAGAAAGACACGGTCTCCCGTTGCAAACTTCAATGGCCTACACCATCTATTAGCAACTCTTTTGATGACTATATGCTGTCTCAAGCCTTTGTCGAACAACCTTGACATTCTCAGTCATCTCTTGAACAAAGTCTAGACTAATCACAATAGTCTCACCAATATCAACCCAACAAATAGTAGCCTGCATGGTCAGTCTTAAAATGCTCCGAAAGGTGTCATCTTAATGCTTGACTAGTAACTTTTATTATAAGCAAACTCTCCCAACGAAAGATGATTCTCCCAGCTACCCTAAAAGTCAAGCACAGAAACCTTAAGCATGTCTTCAGTATCTACATGGTATGACTACCCACTGGTTTGGGGGTGAAAGGTAACAACGGAAGCATGAATCAAAACCCAAGCCACCTAGAGACAATGCTAAAATTATGAAACAAACTGGGGATCTCTATCTAAGATCATGGACATAGGAAAACCATGCAACCAAAAGATAATGGACACAGGAACACCAAGCAACCAAACTACCTTATCCACATACAATGTGCTAGAACCAACAGAGAATTGGTCATCCAAATCGGCAAAAAAGTGAATCAACTACATCAACTTATCCACAACCACCCAGATCTTGGCCCCTTTATGGACCTTAGTAAGCTATCTATCATAATGTGCTCCTACACCTACTGGGACACGAGCAACGGCTTCAACAAACCACCTGGCCTTTGATGCTCGTTCATTACCTGCTAGCATGTCAAACATTTGCTAACAAACTTAGCAACATTGCTCTTCATACCTAATAAAAAGAACTATCGCATAAGTTATGATACATCTTCACGCTTTTAGGGTAAATAACAAGTTGTGAGCTCTGAAACTCCTAAAAAACATAAAAGGAGATAGGCACAAAAGCCTTTCAATAAACCAAAGTCCATTATCAACCCCCACTACCCATCTAACATCTTATCAGCACCTAAAACTCTAGTCCAAATAGCCTCGAATTCCACATCTACACCTTGGGCCTTTATCACATAGCTTAGTGAAGTCGGCTAAACAATCGCCTAAAAAAAAAAAAAAAACACCGCTTGATCGTTGTCCTCTCACTACTACAAATCAAACTCACCCAAACCATTAACCATCCTTCCCTGCCGCATGATATCACTCGCTAACAAATAATGAGTCTTCCATCTAAGAGCATTAGCTACCATATTTTCCTTCCCGAGTGATACTATAACTCAAAAATCAAAACTCGCCATATATGTCATCCATTGTCTCTTCCTCAGACTGAGATCCCTCTAAGTAAACATATACTTAAGGCATTTGTGTTATGAGAAGACCTCAAATCACTCACCAAATAATGCCTCCAGCTCTACAAACTGAAGATAACCCTTGCCAACTACAAATCATATACTTATGAGCCTTCAACTGACATGAATCATAAGCAAACACTCTGTCACACTGCATTATAACCTAACTAGACCTTCCCTGGAAGCATCGTAATACTCTAAGTACCTTAATCTCCTCTTCAAGATCACTAACACTAGAGTCGATATCAACCTCATCCTCAACTCCTTAAACGACCACTCAGAATCCTCATCCAAAGTGAATCGGACATCCTTATGAGTCAGTCGTGTCAAAAGTGTAACTAACCTCAAGAAGCTCGTCACAATCGCTAGTAACCCACCAACCCTAGGAAACTCTATATCCCAAACAATGTCCTCGATCTTAGCCAATCTAGCGCTACCTTGCTTTCAGATGTACGCATCCATAATAACACCATCTCCTATAACAATATGTATGAGAAATCTTATCTCTCTGAGCAAACATTTACCCAACTTGGCAAACAACTGGTAGTCCTTTAGAGTTTTCAACACAATATGTAAAGGCTCTGCATTAGGAACAAATCAGTCCCAAACTTGACCTCTTGTTTAGGTTGCAATCCAGTTAGATCATTGGAAACACATCCTTAAAGTCACACACAACCTATGAAAACTCCCTTCCCTAGCCTCTTCATCCTTTATGACCATGGAAGCGAACAAATAGCATAAATCGACTCATCCCTGCCCATCAAGAGAGTGCAAGGCATAAGTCAACATCGATCATAAAGGAAATGGACCCTATCACCCCTCAAGGTGTGCAACGTTGCCTGATAGTGAGAATAGTTAATCACCACCTAGTAAATGGATAACCAATCCATCGTCAACATTGGAAATATACATCTCCAACACGATCAAATCAAAAACTAACAAAAAATCCCAACCTGAGTCCTTGCTTTAGCTTATATAGGGATGGCAACGGATTGGATTAGGATCTAGTATTATCTATAAAATCCCCGAATTCATCGGGTAAAAAAAAATATCCAGACTAAGTAGGTGCTCGATGGAAATTTTTAATTGGCTACCATCCACTAACACATACCAATAACATTCAAACATGAGATGGTTAAATCAAGAATAAGAATTAAAAAATCTTTGAATACAACAACTTTATAAGTAATTTTGCATCTTAATAAACTAAAAAAATTATCTTTAAATAAAAGTACTTAAATATTTTTTATTCAACAAAATTTATCATCTTACACGTCTACTATAATTAAGTAATAAAAAATTATATCATTCGTTACATCAATAACCAAATCTTAAGTATAAAATAAATTATTTGGTATCAGAATCTTAAGTTATTTGATATTAATTAAATAAATTCCGTTCTTTGAACATAATATATATATAATTTAGTAACCAACTTAATGGTATTATTTGCATAAATTCAAGTATCCAATAATTTAGGCTAGTAATCGACTAATTTAGACAAGCAATCAGGTAATATCCATCGGGTATCCAATAAATGAATAAGTAGTGCAGATAATTTAGTGGTAATCAGATAATACTCATCGAGTATACTACATTTACCACTCCCGTACCCATATTTGTACTTGTACCCAATGATTATTTTATTTTTATATCCTAACCCACCTTATTACCCGTAAAATTTAAAAATAACCGTATATATCAGATCGAGGTTAGATGGTTACCCATCGGGTACCTAATAAATGGATAACTAGTATAGGTAATTTGGTGGTAATCAGATAATACTCATTGAGTATACTACAATTATCATTCCCGTACCTATACTTGTACATGTACCCTACAATTACTTTATTTTTATATCGTTACCCACCTTATTACCCATAAAATTTTATAAAAACCTTATGTATCGGATAGGGGTTATATGCTTACCCGTCGGGGGATGTTAAATTGCCATCCTTAATTTCATAATCTATACAAATCTTTGTTAATAAAGAACAACCCCCAACCAGTATCTCAACACAAAATGGTAGAGTCAATTGTGCCACAATCAAGCCCAAAATAGACATAGAGGATGCAATAATGTATGAATGGGATGCTCTAGCATCTAACACTACTGTCTAGTGTGATGCATAAATGAACAATGCATATCTAGGCACAACTAAATTTGTTGATCCCTCTTATGGGTATCACATATGGCTTGTAATTCTTTGTTCTTGTTAGGCCCCAATTTGTACCCCTCTCTAAACAACTCTAAACCTGGTGGTTGAACGGACTTAGACCTAGATGGACTACTACTTTGCACTAATTATGCAAGCTATTTGGCCTTTTCACACTACCAATGCTCTGCCTTAGTAGAAAAAATCTCTAATTATGGCTTGGCTGGCTCTAAATATAATAGCTCCTAACCTTTTGCCATTTTCTTGGGTAATTAAACACTGCCTCTTAATGGGCACTCGAACAAATAGTGACCAGGCTACCTACACAATCAGGAAGTGTAAAAGCACTACCTCGAACCCCCCTTTGCTATAGTCTACAAAGGTGTATCATAGTTGGTGCCATAGAAAAATCGCCCTTTTGTCTCTTCCAACTCCGACTGTTCTACTGAGACCA
Organism: Sideroxylon spinosum; assembly: GCA_003260245.2. Classification (NCBI taxonomy): domain Eukaryota; kingdom Viridiplantae; phylum Streptophyta; class Magnoliopsida; order Ericales; family Sapotaceae; genus Sideroxylon; species Sideroxylon spinosum. The sequence goes on along the minus strand of QLOD02000010.1, from coordinate 14,734,701 downwards.
ATACTACTACTTTCTCGCTCACTTTTAAGCTTAACATCCCCCAGCTCCTTCTTAACTGCTATAGAATGGTTAAGAAGATCAATAAATCATCTAGTTAGAGAGCCACAATCCTGCTCCTAATGGTAGGTCTCAACCCCCTTTCAAACCGCATACACTAGTTACATGCAATAGAAATTAGGTCTGGTGTATACCTCAGCAATGCAAAAAATCTATGCTCATATTCCAATACTGTCATGGTACCCTATAGCAACGCCATGAAGTCATCATGCTTCTCGTCCCTCAAGGACTTAGAGATGAAATAATCTTAAAATTGCTTCTGAAATTAAGCCCACAATGCTAAGAAAAGACCTTTGGCTACTCAGTTTTTTTTGCTACAGCACATTATTGAAACTAAAGATTATCATTGACAATTAACCAAAAAACATCGTAGCCAAATATAAAGGAAAATGTTTAATAATAGCCATTAATATTCAAGTAGTAGTAAAAAATTATATGGCTCTCCCATGTCATTACAGCTCTATTTTTAAGGTAGCCACTAGGCTCTGGATTCTGTATTTTGGCTACAGCTCTGATTTTATAGTAGCAATTAGGCTTTTGAGATGTTTTGGCTACTAAGTTAATAGAAAGGAGTTTAAAAAAATTAAAAAAAATTAAAATAATTTCACTGTTTCCTTAAATAAAAACATGTTCCTTCCCCGCTCTTACGCAATCTGTCTTTCATCTTTCTCAAGTCTCTCGCTCTTGTATCGGTGTCGGACCTATCATCCTCTCTTACCGAGTAGCATCTTGTCAGCTAGTCACCGCTGAAGCATAGCCAAGCCCTCTATTTCTATTCATGGGCAGGGAATCAAGATATCTCTTAATGTTTAGACTGTAGGCAATAGTTAAAATTGAAACCTTTGGGTTCATGCTTAGGTATACTTGCAATTTTCTTTTTCTACTTTGATTATCTAGGTTCCATTTCTCATTTGAGTCTTCACAAGTTCAGACACAAGATTTTATAGCTCTATATATATGTGTGTGTGTGTGTATGTAGCAATGAGCAGTTAATTGAACCAGTAATCTAAGCACTCGATCTATATCCTATTTTTTTAGGGCTTGTGAGTTGTACTATTAATAATAGTAGAGCGGCCGAAAAGTGTTTGTATAATTTTTATTAGATCCTCAAGAAACATAAAAAACAAAGTTATATATGTTTGTTTTTGAAATGGGACATTGTTTATACTTAAGCAAAAAAAAATAGACAACGGCTTTGAAATGAAATAGGATTGATAATGTAAATTAAAAATTAATAGCCTTGTGTTGAGTGGTGTAGATTTATACCATTATTACAACCTCTTTTGATAGATAGTTTTCAAGAATGGATACAGTTGTAGTGTACCAAACAGATCATTTTATTGTTGTTGCTTAGTTGTTTCTCTTTAAAAAGGGCAACAATTTAGCGATCAGGTATCGACTAGAGTGATATCTTTTCATTGTTGTGTAATCTTACGTGATTTATGCATCCATATTAAATACAGCTAAAATGTGGAGCTCGGGTGTCCGACTAGAGTGATATTTTGACACAATTCGTGTACTTTTACTAGATTTCTACGTCTAACTTGAAAACGACCAAAATGTAATGCTCGGACATTAGATTAAAGTGACATTTTTCGTTATTTCCTGTATTTTGACGACATTTACTAATCCAAATAAAAAGGGCAAAAACATGGTGCTCAATGTCTGACTAGAAAGGTATTTTTTGTTTTTACGAGATTTATCTTCCAATTTGAAAATGGCTAAACCAAGAGGCTCGGATGTCTAATTAAAGTAACATTTTTGTCATTTCGTGTATTTTTACGAGATCTATGCATTCAAATTAAAAACGGTAAAAACATTGAGCTTGGGTGTCCGATTAAAGTGATATAATTAATTAATTTGTGTATTTTTACGAGATTTTTGCATCCAAACAAAAAGCGGCTAAAATATGGTCCATGGGTATCCGATTAAAAAGATATTTTTCATCATTTTACTTATTTTTACGAGAGTTATGCATCCAAATTGAAAACGGCTAAAACATAGAGCTCGAGTGTCCGATTAGAGTGACGTTCCTAATCAATTCGTGTATTTTTACGAGATTTACGCATCCAAATTAAAAATGGCTAAACTATAATGCACAGGTGTTTGTTATTTCGTCTATTTTAACAACATTTGCACTTTGGTGTCCTAATAGAATGATATTTTTTGTCATTTCGTGTATTTTTTCGATTGTTATGCATCCAAATTAAAAACGGCTAAAACATGGACCTCGGGTATCCAGTTAGAGGGATATTTTTTTTGTCATTTTGTCTATATTTTATGAGATTATGCATCCATGCTAAGAACGGCTAAAATATGGTGCCCGAGTGTTTGATTATAGTGATATTTTTCATCATTTTGCGCATTTCAATTAGATTTATGCCTCCAAATTAAAACCAACCAAACCTTGGAGCTCGGTTACTGATTAGAATGATATTCTTATTCAATTCATGTATTTTTATGCGATACTCGGATGCCCGATTGGAGTGATACTTTTTATTATTTCACCTATTTCCATGACATTTACGAATCCAAATTAAAAAGGGAATAAACGTAGCCCTCAGGTCTCCGAATAGAAAGATATTTTTCATCATTTCATGTAGTTTTACGAGATCTATGGATCCAAATTAAAAACAGCCAAAGCTTGGAGCTTGGGTGTTGATTAGAGTGATATTCTTAATCAATTGGCGTATTTTCATGAGATTTACGTATCCAAATTAAAAACGACTAAAATACAGAGCTCGAGTGTCTGGTTAGAGTGATATTTTTCATCATTTCATGAATGTTATTGAGATTTACACCTTCAAATTGTAAACAACCAAAACTTGGAGCTTAGGGGCCAATTAGATTGATATTCTCAATCAATTCATGTATTTTTATGAGATTTACGCTTTCAAATTAAAAACTGCTAAAAGATGGTGCTTGGGTGTCTGGTTAAAGTGAAATTTTTTATAATGTTTTCTAATTTCATGACATTTACAAATCCAAATTAAAAAAACGACATAAACATAGTGCTCAGGTGTCCGAGTAGAAAGATATTTTTCATCATTTCATAAATTGTTACGTGATTTATACATCCAAATTAAAAAGAGCTAAAACATGGTGCTTAGGTGTCCAACTAAAGTGATATTATTAATCAATTCATGTACTTTTATGAGATTTATGGTTTCAAACAAAAAAAATAGCTAAATATATATGGTGCTCGGGTGTCCGATTAAAGTGATATTTCTCAATATTTCATCTATTATCATGACATTTAGGTATCTAAATTAAAAAGGGCAAAAACATGGTACTTAGGTGTCCAATTAGAAAAAGTTTTTTATAATTTCGTGTATGTTTACGAGATTTATGTATCCAAATAAAAAAAGACTAAAACATGAAGCTCGGGTCTCCAATTAGAGTGATTTTTTTGTCATTTCGTGTATTTTATGTGATTTATGCATCCAAACAAAGAATGACTAAAATATGGTACTCAGGTGTCTGATTGTGTGTCATTTTTCGTCATTTTGTGTATTTCATGAGATTTAAGCATCCAAATTAAAAACGGCTAAAACATGGTACTGGGTATTCGATTTGAGTGATATTTTTCATTATTTTGTTTATTTTTATGAGATTTATACATCCACACTAAGAATAGCTAAAATATGGCACGTGGATGTCCAGTTAGAGTGAAAACTTTCGTCATTTCGTGCATTTTAATGAGATTTATGCTACCAAATTAAAAATAACTAACACTTGGTGATCGGGTGTAGATGAGAGTGATATTCTTAATCAATTCGTGTATTTGTATGAGATTTACG
>QLOD02000010.1:14718480-14730744 GCA_003260245.2 Sideroxylon spinosum | reverse complement strand
CGATTCTGGGGTGTTCGATTAGAATGATATTTTTCGTTATTTGGTCTATTTTCACGACATTTACGAATCCCAATTAAAAACAGCTAAAATATGGTACTCGGGTGTCCAATTAGAGTGATACTTTTCATTATTTCGTACATTTCTATGAGACTTATGCATCTAAATTAAAAGCAATTCAAATAATCAGTTGTTCAATCAAAGTGATATTTTTTGTCATTTCGTGTGTTTATACGGGATTTATGAATCCAAATTAAAAAACGCTATGCCATGGCGCTTGGGTGTCTTTAAATTGATGTTTTTCATCACAATTTATTTTTATGAGATTTACGCATCCAAATTTAAAACATCTATAACTTAGTAACAGGGTGTCCAATTAGAATGATATTTTTCATTACTTCTTGTATTTTACTGAGAATACATATCCATATTAAACTCATCTATAACTTGGGCTCGAGTGTTTAATGAAAGCAATACTTCTTTTCATTTTGTCTATTTTTCCATGATTTACGCATTCAAATTAAAAACTACTAAAACATAGAGCTCCAGTGTCCGATTAGAACAATGTTTTTTCACCATTTGGTGGTTTTCTACAAGATTTATGCATCCAAATTAAAATGGCAATAACTTGTCGATTGAGTGTCTGATTAGTGTGATATTTTTTGTTATTCATGTAATCTTGCGTGATTTACGCATCCATATTAAATATAGCTAAAAATGGAGCTCGTGCGTCTGACTAGAGTGATATTTTGATTTATTTCGTGTATTTTTATTAGATTTACGCGTCCAATTTGAAAATGACTAAAATGTGGCACTGGGATTTCCAATTAGAGTGATATTTTTCATGATTTCGTGTATTTTTATAAGATTTATGTATCTAAATTAAAATTGGCTAAAAAATGGACCTCAGGTGCCCGATTAGAGTGATTTATTTTGTCATTTTGTGTATCTTAAGAGATTTACGCATCCAAAATAACAATGGCTAAAAAATATGGCGCTCGGGAGTCTGATTAGAGTGACATTTTTCATCATTTCATGCATTTCGACTAGATGTTTTCCTCTGAATTGAAAACAGTCGACTATCGATTTAAGTGATATTCTTAATCATTTGTGTATTTTTACATGGTTTATGCATCCAAATTAAAAATGGCTACACTTTGGTGCTCAAGTATCCAATTGAAGTGATATTTTTAATCATGTCATTTATTTTCATGAGATTGACCAATCCAAACTAAAAATGGCCAAAACATGGCACTTAGGTGTCGTATTAGAAAGATATTTTTCATCATTTTGTGTATTTTTACAAGAGTTATGCATCCAAATTAAAAACGGCTGAAACATGGAGCTAGAGTGTTTGATTAGAGTGATATGTTTTGATAATTTGTGTATTTTTATGAGATTTATGCATTCAAACTAACAACGGCTAAAATATGGTGCTCAGGTGTCTGATTAGAGTGATATTTTTTGTCTTTTGATGCATTTCAATAAGATTTATGCTTCCAAATTAAAAATAGCCAAAACTTGGAGGTCATGTGCCGATTAGAGGGATATTCGTAATCAATTGGTGTATTTTTAAGCAATTTACGCATCCAAATTAAAAATGGCAAAAACATGACGCTTGCATGTTCGATTAGAGAGATATTTTTTGCCATTTTGTATATTTTCATGAGATTTATGCGTCCAAACTAAGAACGGCTAAAATGTGGCGTGCAGGTGTCAGATCATAACGACGTTTTTAATCATTTCGTGTATTTTTACGAGATTTAAGCATCCAAATTAAAAGACGTTGGAACATGGGGTTCAAGTCTTTGATTTAAGTAAAATTTTTTATTATTTTATTTATTTTTACAAGGTTTATGCATCCAAATTAGAAAGGGCACAAACATGGCACTCGAGCATCCAATTAGAAAGATATTTTTCATTATTTCATGCATTTTTATGAGATCTATGCATCCAAATTTAAAAAATGGCTAAAACAAAGAGCTAGGGTGTCCGATTATATTGATATTTCTTTGTCAATTTATGTATTTTTTCGAGTTTTATGCATCCAGACGAAGAACGGCTAAAATATTATGCTCAAGTGTCTGATTATTGTGGTATTTTTTTTATCATTTCATGCATTTCAATGGGATTTATGCCTCCAAATTAAAAAAAAACCAAAACTTGGAGCTCGGGTGCCAATTAGAGTGATATTCTCAATCAATTCATGTATTTTTTTAGATTTATGCATCCAAATTAAAAATGGCTAAAATTTGATGCTCAAGTATCTGATTAGAGTGATAATTTTCATTATTTCATCTATTGTCATGGAATTTACAAATCCAAATCAAAAAGGGCAAAAACATGGCGCTCGAGTGTCTAATTAGGAAGATATTTTGTCATTTCGTGTATTTTATGAGATTTATGCATACAAATTAAAAATAGAAAAACATAGACCTCGAGTGTCCGATTAGAATGATATTTTGGGTCATTTATGAGATTTATGCATCCAAATGATGAACGGCTATAATATGATGCTCGCGTGTCTGGTTATAACGATATTTTAGTCATTTTGTGTATTTTTACGAGCTTTAAGCATTTAACTTAAAAAACAGCTAAAACATGGTGCTCAGCATTAGAATTTGAGTGATATTTTTCATTATTTTTTTTATTCTACGAGATTTATGCATCCAATTTAGAACCCATTAAAATATTGCACACCGGTTTTCAATAAGAGTTTTTTTTTTTGGTCATCATTTTGTGAAGTTCTTAGAGTTTTATGCATCCAAATTAAGAATGACTAAAACATGGAGCTCAGGTGTTCAATTAGAGTGTCATTTTTTATCATTTCATGTATTTTATGAGATTCATTCATCCAAATTAAAAACCGCTATTCCGTGGTACTCAAGTGTCTGGTTAGAGTGATGTTTTTCGTCATTTTGTTTATTTTTATGAGATTTATGTATCTAAATTAAAAATGGCTTTAACTTGGCAATAGGGAATCCAATTAGAGTGGTATTTTTCATTATTTCTTGGTTTTTTCAGAGATTTACGCATCCATACTTAAATCGTCTATAGCTTGGGCTCGATTGTTTGATTAGAGTGACATTTCTTTTCATTTTGTCTATTTTTGCATGATTTACACATCTAGATAAAAAAAAGCTAAAACTTGGAGCTCGAGTGTCCGATGCGAGCTATATTTTTAATCGTTTCATGTATTTTTACGAGATTTACCCATCCAAATTAAAAAGGCAAAACATGGCACTCTGATGTCCGATTAGAAAGATATTTTTTGTCATTTTATGCATATTTATGAGATTTATGCATCCAAATTAAAAATGGTTATAGCATGGAGCTAGGGTGTCAAATTAGAGTGATAATTTTTGTCATTTTATATAATTTTATGAGATTTAAGCATCCAAATTAGAAAACGGCTGAAACATGGTACTCGGGTGTCCGATTTGAGTGATATTTTTAGTCATTTTGAATATTTTGATGAGATTTATGCATCCAAATTAAAAACAATTTAAATATGGTGCTTGGGTGTTCGATTAGAGTGATATTTTCAACATTTCATACATTTCTAGGAGATTTATGCCTTCAAATTAAAAATGATTAAAACATAGTGTGCTGATACCCGATTAAAGTGAATTTCTTCGTCATTTTGTATGTTTGACAAGATTTATGCATCCAAATTAAAAAGGCTAAAACATCGCGCTTAGGGGTCCATTTATGGTGATATGTTTTGTCATTTCTTATAGTTTTACAAGATTTATGCAATGAAATTCAAAATAGATGAAACATGGTGTAGGATTGTTCGATTTGAGTGATTTTTTCTGTCATTTTCTTTTTTTTTTTTTACGAAATTTATGCATCCAAATAAAAAAAAGTCCAAAATATGTCTCTTGCGAGTTTGATTAGAGTGATATTTTTCATCATATCATGCATTTTCTAGTAGATTTATGTGTCCAAATTAAAAATAACCAAAACCTATAACTTGGGTGCCAATTAAAGTGATATTTTTGATCAGGATGTGTATTTTTATGAGATTATGCCTCCAAATAAAAAACGGCTAAAAAATACGAAGCTTGATGTTTGATTAGAGTGATATTTTTTGTTACTTTGTCAATTTTCATGACATTTATGAATCCAAACTAAAAAAGCCAAAAACAAGGCACTTGAGTATCCGATTAGAAAGAAATTTTTTGTCATTTCGTGTATTTTTTCGAGATTTATGCATCAAAATTGAAAACGGCTAAAACATAGAAATCGGTTGTTCAATTACTGTGATATTTCTTGTCATTTTGTGTATTTTTATGAGATTTATGCATCCAAATTAAAGATGGCTGAAACACGGTACTTAGGTGTCCGATTTGAGTGTCATTTTTCGTCATTTTGTTTACTTTTATGAGATTTATGCATTCAAATTAAAAATGGCTAAAAGATGGTGCTTGGATGTTTGATTAAAGTGATATTTTTATCATTTTGTGCATTTTTAGGAGATTTATGCGTCCAAATTAAAAATGATTAAAACATAGAGCTCGGATGTCGGATTAAGGTGATATTCTTCATCACCTTGTGTATTTTTACAAGATTTACACGTCCAAATTAAAAAAAAACTAACACATGGCACTCGGGTGTCTGATTATAGTGATATTTTTGTCATTTTGTGTACATTTACGAGTTTAATGCATCCAAATCAAAAATGGCTAAAACATTGAGCACGGTTGTTGGATGTGAGTGATATTTATTATTTTATTTATTTTACGAGATTTATGCATCCAAATTAAAAAAGGCAAAAATGTGGCGCTCGGGTGTTTGATTAGAGTGATATTTTTCATGATCTCATGTATTTCTAGCAAATTTATGTCCAAATTAGAAATGATTAAAACATGGAGCTTGGATGTCTAATTAAAGTGATATTCTTGGTCATTTCATATATTTTTACCAGCTTTACGCATCCAAATTAAAAACGGCTAAAATTTGGCACTCAAGTGTCCGATTATAGTGATAGTTTTTATCATTTCATGTATTTTTTACAAGATTTTTGCACCCAAATTTAAAAGGCTGAAACATGGTGCTCGGGTATCTGATTAGAGTGATAGTTTTCATGATTTTGTTTATTTTTACGATATTTATGCACCCACATTAAAATGATGCTAAAATACAGCGTTCGGGTGTCTGGTTAGAGTGAATTTTTCGTTATTTCATGCATTTATGAGATTTATGCATCCAAATTAAAAACGATTGAAGATAGAGCTCAGGTGCTCGATTATAGTGTATTTTTTATCATTTCATGTATTTTTCAGGGATTTATGCCTCCACATTAAAAACTACGACGCCATGGTGCCCGGGGTGTTTGATTAGAGTGATATTTTTTGTCATTTTGGTTATTTTGATGAGATTTGCGCATCCAAATTAAAAACGACAATAACTTGGCAATAAGGTGTCCAATTATAGTGGTATTTCTTGTTATTTCCTGAATTTTTCTAAGATTTACCCGTAATCATCTACAACTTGGGCTTGAGTGACAGTTAGAAACATTTCTTGTCATTCCATCTATTTTTACATGATTTACGCATCCAAATTAAGAACAGTAAAACATAGTGCTTGGATGTCCGAAAAGAGAAATATATTTCATTATTCCATGTATTTTTACGAGATTTATGCATCCAAATTAAAAAGAGCAATGACATGGTGCTCGAGTGTCCAATTAGAGTGATATTGTTTGTCATTTTGTGTATTTTTATGATACTTAGGCAACCAAACTAAGAACGACTAAAATCTGGCTGTCAGGTGTCTGATTAGAGTGATATTTTTCGTCATTTCATGCATTTCAACAAGATTTATGCCTCCAAATTAAAAATAGCCATTGGAAGCGATATTCTTAATTAATTCGAGTATTTTTATGAGATTTTTGCATCCAAATAAAAACGAGTAAAATGTGGTGCTAGGGTATCCGATTAGAACGACATGTTTTGTTATTTCGTGCATTTTTATGAGATTTACACATCTTGATTAAATATGGAAACAACTTAACAATTGGATGTCCAATTAGAGTGATATTCTTTCGTTATTTCATGTAACACCATGTGATTTACGCATCCATATTAAATACCGCTAAAACGTGGAGCTCGGGTGTCTGACTAGAGTGATGTTTTGATTCATTTCGTGTTTTTTTTACTAGGTTCACGTGTTCATTTTGAAAACTGCTAAAATGTAGTGCTCGGGTCTTCGATTAAAATGATGTTTTTCACTATTTGATCTATTTTCATGTTTTTCACTATTTGATCTATTTTCATGACATTTAGGAATGAAAAAAAAAAAAAGGAGGAAAAAGATGGCACTCGTGTGTCCGATTAGAGTGATACTTTCTGTCATTTCATTCATTTCTACGAGATTTATGTGTCCAAATTAGAAATGATTAAAACATGGCACTCAGGTGTTAGATTAGAGTGATATTCTTCCTCATTTCGTGTATTTTTACGAGATTTACACATGCAAATTAAAAATGATTAAAACATGGTGCTTGGGTGTTTGATTGTAGTGATATTTTTCATCTTTTTGTGTATTTTTACGAGATTTATACATACAAATTAAAAAAGGCTATGACATGGTGCTCGATTGTCCGATCGGAGTGATATTATTTGTCATATTTTGTAATTTTAGAGATTTAGGCATCGAAACTAAGAACGACTAAAATATGGCACTCGGGTGTCCGATTAGAGTGATATTTTTTGTCATTTCATGCATTTCAACGAGATTTGTACCTCCAAATTAAAAACAGCCAAAACTTGGTGCTCGGATGCTAATTGGAGTGATATTCTTTACCAATTTGTGTATTTTTATGAGATTTACACATCCAAATTAAAAAAGGCTAAAACTTGGGACGCGAGTGTCTGATTAGAGCGACATCTTTAATCATTTTGTGTATTTTTATGAGATTTACGCATCTAGATGAAAAATGGTAACAACTTGGTGATTGGGTGTCCGATTAGAGTGATATTTTTATGTTTTTTCATGTAATCTTACGTGATTTATGAATCCATATTAAATATAGCGAAAACATGGAGCTCGGGTGTCCGACTAGCGTGATATTTTGACTCATTTCGTGTTTTCTTACCAGATTTGCATGTCCAATTTTAAAACGGCTAAAATGCAGTGCTCGGATGTCCGATTGAAATGCTATTTTCTGTTATTTTATCTATTTTCTTGCCAGTTAGGTATAAAAAAAGGGGAAAAAAAGGGGAAAAACATGGCAATCTGGTGTTTGATTAGAAAGATACTTTCTGTCATTTTCTGGATTTTTATGAGATTTATGCATTTAATTTTACGCAACCAAATTAAAAACGGCTAAAACATGTAGCTCAGTTCTCAGATTAGAGTGATATTTCTAGTCATTTTCTATATTTTGATGAGATTTAAGCATCTAAACAAAGAATGGCAAAAATATGGTGCTCGAGTGTCCAATTAGAGTTATATTTTTTGTCATTTCATGCATTCCAATGAGATTCGGCGAAAACTTGGAGCATGGGTGCGGATTAGAGTGATATTCTTAGTCAAATCCTATATTTTTACGAGATTTACACATCCAAATTAAAAGCAGATAAAATATGACACTCAGGTGTCCGATTAAATTGAGATTTTTTGTCATTTCATGCCATTCTACAAGTTTCATGTGTCCGAATTAGAAATGATTAAAACGTGGTGCTTGGGTGTCCGCTTAGAGTGATATAATTCGTCATTTCGTGCATTTTTACAAGATTTATTCATGAAAATTAAAAACGACTAAAACATGCCACTCGAGTGTTCGATTGTAGAGATACTTTTCGTCGTTTTGTGTATTTTTACAAGATTTATGCATTTAAATTAAAAAGGGTAATGACATAGTACTTGAGTGTCCAATTAAAGTGATATCATTTGTCATATTTTGTATTTTTATGAGATTTAGGCATCCAAACTAAGAACAACTAAAATATGGCGCTCGGGTGTCCAATTAGAGTGATATTTTTAATCATTCTGTGCATTTCAACGAGATTTATACCTCCAAATTGAAAACAGTCAAAACTTGGAGCTCGGATACTGATTGGAGCAATATTCTTAATCAATTCGGGTGCTTTTATGAGATTTAAGCATCCAAATTGAAAAGGGCTAAAACACGCCACTCGGGTGTCCGATTAGAGCGGCGTCTTTCGTCATTTCATGTATTTTTATGAAATTTACGCATCTAGATGAAAAATGACAACAACTTGGTGATCGGGTGTCTGATTAGAGTGATTTGTTTTAATTATTTCCTATAATCTTACGTGATTTATGAATCCATATTAAATACAACTAAGACATGGAGCTCGGGTTTCGACCTGAGGGAAATTTTAACTTATTTCGTGATTTTTTACTAGATTTATGTGTCCAATTTTAAAACGACTAAAAGGCAATGCTCCGGCGTCCGACTAAAGTGATATTTTTTGTTATTTTTGATTTTTTTTTAGGAATCAAAAAAAAAAGAGAAAAAAAAGGAAAAACCTGGTGATTTGGTGTCCGATTAGAAAGATATTTTTCGTTATTTCCTGTATTTTTACGAGATTTATGCATTTAATTCTATGAAACCAAATTAGAAACAACTAAAGCATGGAGCTCGTTGTTTGTTTAGAGTGATATTTCTTGTCATTTTCTGTATTTTGATTAGATTTAAGCATGCAAACTAAAAATGTCAAAAATATGATACTCGACTATCCGATTACAGTAATATTTTTCGTCATTTCATGCATTCCAATGAGATTTATGTGACCAAATTCAAAACAGCCAAAACTTGGAGCATGGGTGCCGATTAGAGTGATATTCTTAGTCAATTCGTGTATTTTTATGAAATTTACACATCTAAATTAAAAACGGATAAAATTTGACACTCAGGTGTCCGATTAGAGTGATATTTTTCATCATTTCATGCATTTCTACAAGATTTATGTGTCCAAATTAGAAATGATTAAAACAAGATGGTCAGGTGTCTGTTAGAGTGATATTCTTCGTCATTTCGTGTATTTTTACAATGTTAACGCATGCAAATTAAAAATGATGGTTCTAAGGTGTTCGATTACAGTGATGCTTTTCATCATTCTTGTATTTTTACGAGATTTATGCATCCAAGTAAAAAATGGTTGAAACATGGTGCTTGATTGTCTGATTAGAGTGATATTTTTTGTCATTTCAAACATTTCTATAGGATTTATCCATCCAAATTAAAAAGGTTAAAACATGGAGTTTGGTGTTTGATTAGACTGATTTTCTTTATCATGTTTGTGTTTTTTTACGGGATTTACTCATCCAAATTAAAAACGGTGAAAACATGGTGCTCAAGTGTCGATTAAAGTGATATTATTTGTTATATTTCTTATTTTTATTAGACTTAGGCATCCAAACTAAAAACGACTAAAATATGGTGCTTGAATGTTTGATTAGAGTGATATTTTTCATCATTTTGTGCATTTCAATGAGATTTATACCTCCAAATAAAAAACAGTCAAAACTTGGAGCTCGGGTATTGTTTAGAGTTATATTCTTGATCAATTCATGTATTTTTATGAGATTTACGCATCTAAGTTGAAAATGGCTAACACATGTCACTCGGGTGTCTGTTAGAGCAACATCTTTCGTCATTTCATGTATTTTTATGAAATTTACCCATCCAGATGAAAAATGGCAACAATTTGGTGATTGGGTGTCCGATTAGAGTGATAATTTTTCTTTATTTCATGTAATCTTACGTTATTTTTGAATCCATATTAAATACAGCTAAGACGTGGAGCTCGGATGTCTGACTTGAGATTTTGACTCATTTCGTGTTTTTTTACTAGATTTATATGTCCAATTTTAAAATGGCTAAAAGGTAATGCTCAGGCGTCCGATTAAAGTGATTTTTTTGTTATTTCATCTATTTTCATGACATTTAAGAATCAAAAAAAGGGGGGCAAGGGAAAAACAAAGTGATCTAGTGTCTAATTAGAAAGATATTTTTTGCCATTTCTTATCCTTTTACGAGATTTATGCATTTAATTTTACGTAACCAAATTAGAAAAAGCTAAAAACATGGAGCTCGGTCGTTCTATTAGAGTGATATTTCTTGTCATTTTTTGTATGTTGATGAGATTTAAGCATTCAAACTAAAAACGGAAAAAAATGGTGCTCGAGTGTCCGGTTAGAGTAATATTATTCATCATTTTGTGCATTCCAATGAGATTTATGCGACCAAATTCAAAACGGCCAAGGCTTGGAGCACGGGTGCGGATTAAAGTGATATTCTCAATCAATTCGTGTATTTTTATGAGATTTACATATCCAAATTAAAAACGGTTAATATATGACACTTGAGTGTCCGCTTAGAGTGATATTGTTTTGTCATTTCATGCATTTCTATAAGATTTATGTGTCCGAATTATAAATGATTAAAACAAGTTGCTCAGGTATCTGATTAGAGTGATATTCTTTGTCATTTCATGTATTTTTACAAAATTTATGCGTGCAAATTAAAAATGACTAAAAAATAGTGCTCAGGTATCCTATCGTAGTGATACTTTTCACCGTTTTGTGTATTTTTACGAGATTTATGCATCCAATTAAAAATGGTTGAAACATGGTGCTTGGGTGTCTGATTAGAATGATATTTTTTGTCATCTTACATTTCTATAGGATTTATCCGTCTAAATTTTAAAAAGGTTAAAACGTGGAGCTCGGTGTTTGATAGAGTGATATTCTTTATCATTTTTGGGTTTTTTTTAATGGGATTTACTCATCCAAATAAAAAATGATGAAAACATGGTGTTTGGGTGTCTGATTAGAGTGATATTTTTTTTATTGTTTCTTACATTTAAATGGAATTTAAGCGTCAAAATTAAAAATGGCTAAAACCTCGAGCTCTAGTGTCTGATTAGAGTGATGTTTTCTATCATATCGTGTATTTTTATGAGATTTATCCATCCAAATCAAAAACGCCTACATATGGTGCCCGGGTGTGGGATTAGAATGATATTTTTCATCATTTCATTAATTTCTACGATATTTATGTGTCTAAATTAAAAGTGATTTAAGCATAGATCTTGAGTGTCTACTTAGAGTGAAATGTTTTGCTATTTCGTCTATTTTTCTGAGATTTATGCATCTAAACAACTGAAACATGGTGCTCAGATGTCTGATTAAAGTGATATTTTCCGTCATTTTGTAAATTTCAATGAGATTTATGCCTCCAAATTAAAAGAAAACAAAACCTAAAGATCGGGTGTTGATTAAAGTGATATTCTTATTAATTTGTGTATTTTTATGAGATCTAGGTGTCCAAATTAAAAACATCTAAAATGTAGTGCTTGGGTGTTCGATTAGAGTGACATATTTCGTTATTTCATCTACTTTCATGAAATTTACTAATCTAAATTAAAAGCAGCAAAAAATGGTGCACAGATGTTCGATTAGAAAGGTAGTTTTTGTCATTTCGTGTATTTCTATGATATTTATGCATCCAAATTGAAAATGGCTAAAACATGGTGCTTGAGTGTCCGATTAGAGGAAATTTTTTGTCATTTCATGTATTTTTCTGGGATTTATGCGTCCAACTAAGAATGGGTAAAATATGGCACTCGGATGGCTGATTATATTGTTATTTTTCATCATTTTGTGTATTTTTATGAGATTTAATCATCCAAATTAAAACAACTGAAACATGGTACTCATGTGTCTGATTTGAGTGTGTTGTAATGACCTGAAAACTTTTATTTGTTACTTTATAGAATTTTGAAATTTTATGAGATGAAATGGGGAATAAATAGGATTATTTGTGTTGAAATTGCATGAGTGCTAGGCTTAATATTCTTTTGTTGTTGGTAATTTTTTGGGCTTAATGTTATCAAAGTGGAATTGGATTGAAATACATAGGTATGGGGTTTAATTTATATATAGAAATTGGGTTGGAAGGAGGTTGGGCTTGCAAAGCCCAAAACAAATCAAGTGGGCTAAGGGGAAGAAGGGCACACTCCCAAAACAATAGAGGGGCACATGCCCAAGGAGTTAGAGGGGCACCCCCTTTCACACTGACACACAAATTGATTTGTCTAAACCTTTTTCTGCGTTTCACTGTTTCTCTGACCACGGGAATGGACGTGGTAGGCTATAGCGTGAAAATAGGAGGAAGTATGCCATTTTTGGTGGCTTTTCCCCCAACTTTGCTTGTGTGTGTGTGTGTGTGTGTGAAGGAGTAAAGAAGGAGAGAGTTTTCGGCCAGAGAGAGACGAGAAAGACTGAGAG
>QLOD02000010.1:14682952-14707952 GCA_003260245.2 Sideroxylon spinosum | reverse complement strand
TCAAACCTCTTCAACCAGCTCGCAGCATCCACAGTACAAATAGCCTGAAATCCCTAATAAAAATCAAATTCTTACCACACCACACTCAACTCCATAAAACACATAGCAACAGACCGATGGTCTTGGTTCAACCTGCGAAGTTTCTTCCTCAAGTCAAAACACTGGGCATAGTTACCCTGCTGAGAGTAAGTCTATCTTACTATGGTCCAAATTTTATGTGGAGTGTCCAAAAGCAAGACAGTATGGCGTATATCAGCTCACATAGAATTAAACAACTATGTCATAACTAATTATTTCTGAGACTTAAATTTCTTAAGAGCAACAGCCTCTTTGGGCTGAGTAACAAGACCCTCAATGAACTCAGA
Source organism: Sideroxylon spinosum (assembly GCA_003260245.2). Lineage (NCBI taxonomy): Eukaryota > Viridiplantae > Streptophyta > Magnoliopsida > Ericales > Sapotaceae > Sideroxylon > Sideroxylon spinosum. Next base: position 14,707,587 of record QLOD02000010.1, on the reverse strand, counting down.
CATCCTTTTGGCTTCAATGGCCAGAGTGAAGGTGCGAGACCAAATCAAATAATTTGTACCATCTAACTTAATGCCACAAATATCCAAAGGAACATTCTCCAACTGCCTATCATATGGACTCGATAAATCTTTATTACCAGAAACTTCAACCGAAACAATCCTTGAACCGTCAGACATATCGAAATGCAAAAAATTCAAACACCGAGGAGTATTTAAGGGGCTAAATAATAAGAATAACACTTACAGGAGAGATATCTTAATCCAAAACAGTCAAACCAACCAGCCAAAACCAGAATAGGAGCAAAACAGCACCACTGGAAACAAATAGAAGCAAAAAACAGCCCTCCTCGGAGAAAAAAAAATGTTCATCGAAGCAAAAAAAAAAAAAGGAAAGAGCCAAACCTCAAACAGTGAACAATGCGTGATGTGAACAGTACGCAATGAACAGTACCCGCGGATGAATAGTGTCATAATGAGCAGTAACGTGATGAACAGTACAGTAATGAAGAAGATCAATAAAATCAGTTAGGGCACAAGACCACCTGCTCTGATACCATGTAAAGTTTAATTGAGGCAAGAGGAATAGGTTTTCTTCTCATTACATAAAATATATACAAGTGAAGAAAAGGGAAAAATACAATATACCCCTAACTACAAACTAATTACAAGAGGGAATGTAAATAACCTACTAATTATACATAAATTACAGTTACACGCATAACTTAACAATTTCAAATAATGAAGGTACAATTATGTTATGGCACCTCCGATTAGGTCACCTAAGTTTTGGGTATCTTGAAAAGTTGTTTCCTTCTCTATCAATCAATAAAAATTTGAAACTTTTCTAATGTGAAATCTGCCAACTGTCTAAACACATTCAAAACTCCTACCCAACTCAACCATATAAGGCATCATATCTCTTTTCTATGATACATAGTGATATTTAGGGTCCTTCACGAGTCAATAATGTTTCAGGATCTCGGTGGTTTATCTCTTTTGTTGATGATCATTCTAGAATCACTTAGATATTTTTTAGGAAAGAAAAGCCAGAAGCAGGTCCAATCTTTAAAAAAAATTTCACTCAATGGTTAAGACTCAATTTCAAGCCAAAATCTAACCTCTTAGAACCGATAATGCCAAAGAATATTTTTAGTCTATTCTTGGGAACTATCTTCTTGAGCATGGGATAGTCCATCAGAGTTCTTGCATAGGCACCCCACAACAAAAGGGGATAGCTGAGAGAAAAATTCAACATCTTTTAGAAGTGACTTGAGTCTATTGTGTTCACTAGTCATGTTCCAAAACATTTTTGGGGAAGCAGTTCTTACTATTACTTATCTCATCAACAGGATGCCATTACAAGTTCTAAAGTTCCTTACTCCATGTCAGGTTGTCACACAACTCTACCCACAATCTAGACTCATCTCATCCTTGCCTTTAAAAATCTTTGGTTGTATAGCATTTGTCCACATCCCACCTTATCAAAGAAGCAAACTTGATCCAAAAGCTATAAAATGTGTACTCCTTGGATATTCATCGCACCAAAAAGGTTACAAATGCTACTCTCCCTCCATTCGAAAGTTTTATAATACCATGGATGTCACTTTCTTCAAAAATCAGCCTTTTTACTCCAAAACTAATATTCAGGGGGAGAACAATTCCCTTGTGTAAAAAGAATATCATTTTTGGCAAGATGAGAATAATTCTTTCTCCAAGCAGTCTCCTATAATCTCTAATTCATCCAATTTGAGTGACAAAACTACACTTCCAATCGTGCCCATTCTACTTGAGCCAGCAAATCCCAACTCTACTCATCCCAAACCTATCCAAAACAATTCTCAAATAGTGACTTGACAAGAAAAAGCAAGGAGATTTCAAGGGTTTTTATACTCAAGAAAACCAACAGTGGAGGTAGATGACATCACTTTAAGTGAACAAAACCAAGAGTCCACTCCAAATTCAGACACTGATAATCAAGGTAATAATAATGTGTACTTTAGTAATGATCTTGATATTCCTATTGCTCAACAGAAAGGTGTTAGGTCATGTACTCGATATCCAATTGCAAACTTTATGACAGATGAGAGGTTATCACCTTACTACTATGCTTTCACTTCAAGATTGACTAGTATAGACATGCCACAAGATATACAGGAGGCTTTAAAGCATCTTGAATGGAGAAAAACAGTTATTGAAGAAATTCAGGCTCTTGAGAAGAATCGCACATGGGAACTCACAGAACTTCCCAAACAAAAACAACCTGTGGGATGTAAGTGGATATTCAATGTCAAGTACAAGGCAGATGGAAACATTGATAGGTACAAAGCGAGACTTGTGGCGAAGGGGTTTACTCAAACCTACATGATTGACTATTGAGAAACATTTGCCCCCGTTGCCAAGTTAAACACTGTTCGTGTCCTTCTATCCTTAGCAGCAAACTTGGATTGGCCTCTCCATCAACCTGATGTTAAAAATGCATTTCTTAATGGAGACTTAGAAGATTGAGTTCTACATGGAAATTTAAACTGGTCTTGAAAACCCAAGCAATGCCAACCATGTGTGCAAACTAAGAAAATCTTTATATGGTCTCAAACAATCTCCAAAAGCTTGGTTTGAACGATTCACCATTGCAATAAAAAAATATGACTACACTCAAGGCCAATCAAATCATACTCTATTCATCAAGAAGTCATCTGAAGGTAAAATTGCCATTCTCATTGTATATGTGGATGATATTATATTGACAAAGAAACATGTGGAAGAAATTAATCAGTTAAAGAACACTCTTGCGAAAGAGTTTGAGATCAAGGATCTTGGTGCACTGAGATACTGTCTTGGAATGGAAATAGCTCGATCAAGCATAGGTATTTCAATCTCTCAACGAGAGTATACTCTTGACTTACTCAAGAAGACAGGCATGCTCGGTTGTAAGCCTTCAGGTACTCCCATGAACTCTTCCGAGCAAACTTGACATGAGGGAAGGTGCCATAATAGTTGATAAAGGAAGATTCCAAAGACTAGTGGGAAAATTCACTTACTTGTCTCACACAAGACCAGACATCAGTTTCCCTGTTAGTGTGGTTGGTGAATTCATGAACAAACCAACTAATAAGCATCTCGAAGCTATGTACAGGTCTTAGGTATCTCAAGAAAATACCAGGAAAAGGGTTATTTTTCAAAATAAGGATAAACAGAGGTGCAGAAGTCTTCTCAAATGCTGACCGGGCAGGATCCGTAACTGATTCAAAATCTATCTCAGGCTATTGTTCCTATGTATGGGGTAATCTGGTTACGTGGAAGAGCAAGAAACAGCCAGGTGTTGGTAAAAACAGTACTGAAATAGAATCAGACCTATGGCACATGGTATCTGTGAAGGAATGTGGCTCAAAAGACTCCTGGAAGAATTGAAGATTACATCTAATGGTCTGATAAAAATAAAGCGTGATAATCAAGCTGCTATCTAGATTGTAAAGAATCTAGTTCATCATGATAAGACTTAGCATGTTAAGATTGACTGACACTTTATCAAAGAAAAGATTGGTCAGGAAGTCATCAAAGTGGATTACATTCTTTCACATCTTCAAATTGTAGATATTCTCACCAAAGCCTTAAATCGAGACCAATTTGAAATTCTTCTTTCCAAGTTGGGAATGATAAACATATATTGCCCAACTTGAGGGGGAGTGTGGAATTCTGATTTACGTGGAGAATAATTTGATGTAGATTATTCTTTTATTTATTTGCTTTATTTAGTTAGTTGCTGAATAAAGAGATTTGGGTAGTTAATATCTAAATCTCAAGATTTCTGTTTTTTCCTTAGTTGGTTAGTTTCCTTTTTTTAGGCTTCCTTGATTTAAGGATTTGATTACCCAAATTGAGGGAATCTTCTCCTATTTATAATTATACTATTCATATCAGGAAAAAGAAGAGAAGTTTCTCTCATATTTCTTCAAAAACTAAAAATGATTTGGAAGGAACACCATTCTCCTAACTGGGTTCATGTGTGTTTAATTTATACACACCTAAAAGATGACCGTACACATTCTAGGGTGACTATACAAGTTCCATGGTCTAAATACATTCTACACATTAATACTACTATTAATATTATTAATATGCATTAACAACACTTACACATATAATATTGTTTCTTATGCCATATCTCCATATCCATATCCAAAATTTGGACACCTTTTGAACCAGCTCCCATACTCTAAAATATACCTAATAGGTGAAAGTATATTAAATATTATTTAATATAATTATTTTACTTTGTAAAACAATATAGCATTAATGAGGTTCGTTAGAGTACTTAATGCATAAAATACAAGTTTTATGCATAATTATGTGCTAAAATTAAACTTTTCAATATGTCCAATTTATATTAGGACACATATACTATATCCTTATCCTATGGTTCATGCATCGAGTACCTGATATGGTTATGAGATGTATTTAGGAGAGTCTATGTTATATAGTATACAATTAAGGATTTGTTGAGTTGTGTACTCATTTTCTTTGATATATCTCATACATATAAATCTTATATGAGGTTTTGTAGCTAAGTGAAGCGAGAAAAAAATTAAAAAAAGATAAAAGAGAAAAAAATTATAGCTAGGTGAAGAAGGGTTCCCTGTATGTTTGGACTTTGCTACGCTATTGTTTGATCTTTTCGTACTAGTTGAGAAAAATAAAGAGAAAGAGAGAATTGAATTATCCTTCTCTTGTCCCTTCAATCTTATTTATAATCAAAGTCTTACATCCAATAAGGAAAACTAAGAAAAGTAAACATCAAATAAGGAAAACTAGCTGTGATAAACTTGTAAGGAAACAAAATAAGAGGAAAGAATATCGTATCAATCTTATATTCTAAATTCTAACATTCCCCCTCAAGCTAGAGCATATAAGTCAAAAATGCCTTGCTTGGATAAGAGGCTCTAAAATAAGAAACGAGGCAAAGGTTTGGTGAGAAGATCAGCCAATTGAGAAGAAGATCGAATGAACAGAATACTCAGCTTTTTGGGAAGTAACAAGTCCTGAATAAAGTGACAATCAACCTCAATATGCTTGGCACGTTCGTGAAACACGGGATTACTTACAATAAAGATGGCAGCTTGATTGTCACAATACATAACCATAAGGGTAGGAACATCAATACCAAAATCACGAAGCAGTGAGCGAACCTAAAGCATTTTAGAAGTAGTATGTGCCGTAGCACGATACTCAGCCTCAGCACTGAAACGAGCCACGACTTGTTGTTCCTTGCTGCGCCAAGTAACCAAATTATCACCAATAAATGTACAGTAACCCAAAGTTGATCTTCGATCATCACAGTTTCTAGCCCAATCAGCATCACTATAACCAGTCATCGAGAGAGAAGAAGGTTTATATAATAATCCACGGCTGAGAGCACCCTTCAAGTAATGTAAAATACAACATATGGCCTCAAAGTGGGTGGAACGAGAGGCATGCATAAACTGACTATTAATATGGATGGCATAGGTAATGTCAAAACGAGTGACTGTGAGATAGATCAATTTGCCTACGAGACGGCGATAACAACTCACATCAAACAATGGTGTACCAGAAGTTGTATCAAGTTTGACAGATGCATCCATAGCTGAGAACCAAGTAATCCAGTTTCAGATAAAAAATCTAAAACATACTTGTGCTTAGAAAGCATGAGTCTTGTACTAGATTATGCTATTTCTATGCCACGAAAATAGCGAAAGGTACCCAAGTCTTTGGTGTGGAAGTGTTGACTTAAATGAGTTTTCAAAGCAGCAATACCGATGACGTTATCACCCTAGATAATGATGTGATCAACATACACAATCAATCCAGTAGTACCAGAAGCAGAGTGTAGAGTAAAGACAGAATGATCTGAGGTAGATTGCTGCAGACCATATTTGAGTAAAACATCACTAAAGCGATCAAACCAAGCACGAGGAGATTGCTTCAGACCATATAAAACACGACGTAATCGGTAAACTAAGTGGTCATGCTCGGGAACCACATAACCAGGTGGTTGATCCATATAAATCTCCTCTTGTAGTTCACCATGAAGAAATGCATTTTTAATGTCCAGCTGATAACGAGGCCAAGATCGACTCACGACCACAGCAAGAAGTATACGAACAGAATTAGCCTAGCAACCGGAGAGAATGTCTCCAGATAATTAATTCCATAAGTATAAGTATACCCTTTAGCAATAGGATGAGCTGTAAGTCACTCAACTGAGCCATCGAGGAGATACTTGACATTATAAACCTAATGACATCCCACTGGTTGCTTTCTTGAAGGTAATGGTGCCAATTCCCAGTTACAATTTTTATGAAGTGCCTTCATTTCTTCATCCATCGCATGCTTCCACCCAGGAGACGACAAGGCTGCTCGATATGAAACTGGAAGAGAAACAAAAGACAGAGCACAAACAAAGGAAAACAAATAAGGGGAAGTATGATGATAGGAAACAAATTTAGTAATGGGGTGTCTTGTGCAAGGACATTTACCTCGACACAGAGCAATAGGTAGATCATCATCAGGGGTAGAAGAAGTGGTAATTGGAACCTCAGACAAATTGGAAGCTTAGGATGGGCTATAAGAAACAACAGGTCTATCTTGATTCCCCTGATACACTTGCACTTAAGTGTGGGAATTTTGTAATGGCGACTAGAGTAGCTATCACACGCATGCATGAATGCACCCACATGTAATACCTAAATTTTTCTTATTTGATGGTTTCATGGAATTCCAAACATCTAACTTTTTTGTGCATTTCCTTTTAAATAACAATAGAAGCAAGTTAAAATTCAGAGGGATGGTGCTATGACAGTGAATTGTCATTTTGCTACCAAGTGTACACCAACATACAAATAAAGAAAGGCACACCAAGGGAGCCTATTGAATTTAAGGAAGTAGGTCTTTCAAGACTAAATCTCTATATGCAACTTTAATTACACCATTTTTTTCTCAATTTTGTTAGTTCAATATGAGATGTTGTATGACGGCCTGTGCTGAAGTAGGAAATCCATCAAGCTACCAAGTGAAGACCGTATACACAAAGAAAACAGCTTTTGAGAGCATGTATGTTTAATTGTAGGAAATCTCTACCCTTTATACTCAAGACACCTGTACCTAGCTGAAAATTCGATACATGTTGTCATGATACTCTTAATATAATATGAAGTTCTTTTGGCATGTACATTTATTACTGGTTGCCTTTCTGCATTCACTATCATATCTATAATTGAAAAAAAGGTTATGTCTTTCACTCTTTTCATGATTGGATGTGCAATTGTTAAATAAAGTCGTATTATGCCTTTATGAGTTGATATTTTTCATGTTTAACAGGGTTTTATAAACTGCACTTGTTTTTCAAAACGTAGATTTAGTTGTAAGCGATGAGAATGCAGGTCAGTTGAAGACAGCTAATGGGCGCTGTAAGTAGCAAATAATCAAGAACAAGTATAAGGGTGTGCGGTGTAGTTTTAACTCAGTGAGTCCGAGATCGAATCCACAGGGAAACTAAGTTTCAATTTTTAGGTTAAAAAGTTCTATACACCTAAGTGCAAGAATCACTTCAAATTTAATCAAGAAATATTTTTATACTACTCCTAGATTTGTTTAAGTAATTAAATCGCGATAAAAATTAATAACAAATGATCTTAAAAGAAAGTGAACAAGATTAAATTACGAATTTAAAGTAATAAGTAAAAATCCTTGATTTAACATTCAAGTTCAGGTGGAATGAAATTAAATCATATTAGTGCTTTATTTACCAATTAAAGTTTCACGTCAAAAGGAAAAATTAATTGGAAGATATCATTGTTAAAGCTCTTTTAAAAATCCACAATACTCAATTTCATACTCACGTCTAATGGATTATGAAATCGGAAAGATTTTTCTTAAGAAAACACTTGTGGTTTCAAACCTAATCTTTTTGTTTTAAGAGTTTCAATAAAGTTAAAAACCTTTATCAGTGATTACCAGAATATGATCAAAAGTTTTTGTTTTCAAAGATTCTTTTAAACGAAAGATAGATTTCAAATTCTAATGTAGATGCTTTACGCGTTTGCGTATTCATCTACAAAACCCTAGCACATAATATGATTCGAACATTCCACCTTCCCTATGAAGTTAAATCAAGAAAAAGAGATTTACGCTACCATTTTGTAAGAATTCATAAATATAAATCAATAAGAAAACAAGACAATACAGAGATGAAACGAAAGAAAAGACATCTGAACTTCTATAAAAATAAGAAAAATACAATACCGTACTCCGAAGAATTGAAAGAGCGAAGAACAATAACTAAAGCTGAAACAATTACACCCACTATTGCGCAAACTCGTAAAAACATCTTCAAAAATAAACGAAAAGAATTTTCTAAATCCTAAAAACTACTCTAGAATGGCTGGGAGAGCTCCCTTTTAAATAGCTGCTCGATGGGTATTTATAACCCATGCACAAAACCATAAAAACAACCAAAATCACAAACTTCGGGTGTCCCAGGTCCGGACGGCAGTAGCTCAATGTTCACTTTTTTGTCTTCTTTGGTCCTGAGGGTGTCCGAACGCCTCTACACCAGTGTTCTCGATTTCTGATACAATTTTGACCTTGAATACGATAGATTCAGGCTTTGTCTAAAACACAAAAGTTGTAGCTCTTTAAGTATTCTTTCTAACCCAAAAAAAGTCAGGTCAATCGGAGTTGTGAGTGAAACTTTATAACCAGAACACTGTCAGGGTGTCGTGCTGGACACTTGCCGTGGTTTGCACATTTAAGCTCCAAACTTGCTTTTCTCCTTCCATGCCCTCCATGTAAGTGTTCTTTGAGCTATCCTTCATTGTATTCTTCATCTTCGACACTCCCAATTGCATTTATTGAACCGTTTTCCTACAATTAAGAAAAATAAATCACATTAGTGTAAAACGTAACAAAATGCATGAATAAAGAAGACAACGCATGACTTCAAGTTAAAATAGAGGTCTTGCAATTACACTTTTCAAGTGTAATCAATGTTGTATACATGACGGCCTATGCTGAAGCAGAAAATCCGTCAAGCTACCAAGTGAAGACCGTATACACAAAGAAGATAGCTTTTGAAAGCATGTATGTTTAATTGTCGGAAATCCCTGCCCTTTATACTCAAGACCCCTACACCTAGCTGAAAAATTCGATACATGTTGTCATGATACTCTTAATATAATATGAAGTTCTTTTGGCATGCACATTTATTACTGGTTGCCTTTCTGCATTCACTATCATATCTATAATTGAAAAAAAGTTATATCTTTCACTCTTTTCATGATTGGATGTGCAATTGTTAAATAAGTCCTATTATGCATTTATGAGTTGATATTTTTCATGTTTAACAAGGTTTTATAAACTGCTCCTGTTTTTCAAAACATAAATTTAGTTGTAAGCGATGAGAATACAGGTCAGTTGAAGACAGCTACTGGGCACTGTAAGTAGCAAATAATCATTTCTACAAGTTTTAGGTTTCTATCTTATTTGAAGTTATTGTGTGCTGTGAAAAATGAATCTAGTCTTAAGTTATCATCTTGTGTACTTAACACATTGCTGCCTTTTTGTCTAAAGTGCTACTCGTTTATCGTTGGTGTAGGCATTATAGATATATCACAAGATCGAATTATCTTAATTTCTAGTTTTGTTCTATTCTATTTTGTAATAGATGCATCTATCTTTGATTTACTTGGTGATGATGGACCAAAGGACAATTTAGAAAGAAGTTGTACACAAATCCCATGTTGTATTTTTTGTTGAGGTGCATTTTTTCATTTGAAAGTTGGTAAAAAGACTTTTTTTTTGTGTCCTCATATCTATCAGACTTAGTTTTCGAGCGTATTATTTTTTGATGACCCAATATTCTATACCATACAGGATAGTTGGCCTTATAGTTGTTCTATAAAAGTGGTATGCTACAATGTTCGTCGATCTAGGGATTGGAATTCGTCAGGGAGGATGTGATTGGGTATTTTCATTTATTTTTGAATACCAAATGCGCTTCTGCTATTCAAAAAGGCTTTGGGGTCGCATTTATGTGACTATCTCATTTTTCCACATAGCCTTGACGCATTGCTGTTAAGTTAAAAGGAGTATTGTGTACTAATGGAGCCACATTTATTCTAGCAAGACGTGATAGGATGGGAATGCATCAATCACGTGAAACTTTGTGGGAGATGAGATCTCTTTAACCTTCAAGTTTACTTGCATATACCCCAAGGAATTTTCCTCGTCTTTGAAACCAATGATAATAATTGGTTCTCTGGTTAGGTGGCTCCTTGAAATTTTTACCACTTTGAAAGTTTTCAATGGCATGATATTAATGGATGCTCTGTCATCCATAAACCCTTAGGTGAATTTAATTTCATAAACTATCACTGGAACATAGAGAGGCTGGTTATGAGGTTGCTGGCATTGGTCGTCAGCTTCGCTTAATTTTATGGCCAACTGGCTATCGTGAAAGGCTCGATGCACCAAGCTTGCCACCCCTGTGCATTCTTCTAGGTTATCGTTAACTACTCTCAAAAGAACTTTAGTTTACTAGAGTCGCACGGTGGGGGAGAATCTAAACCGGTTGAAGAAGTGCTTGAACTTAGTAGACTTGCTCAGGGTTTCGGCTTTTCTCTTCTCAAAATCAGGGTAATCTTCTAGTGTATGGATTTTAACTTCGTAGACTTGGATCTTCTTTCGCTCATCATGATAAGATATCATTGAAGCATTACGGGCTTTTTCCTTGTGGCACAAGAAAAGGATCTTTCATAACATCTTTTGGAGGAACTTTTAGCCCCTTTTCCTTTACCATCCTATTAAACTTTCCCAATTAATAGGATCGTTCTTTTTTTTTTTTTTTTTTTGAGAGGGGAATAGGGGAATCTCTTACCAGTTTCTTTGTTTTTATGATAGATCATTTGAAGTTTTACCTCACCTAAACCTCTGTGGATCTCTTCATAGTTATTAAAAACTCCCTTTGACTACTGATCAAAAAAAGCCTTAGTTTCTAATTAAGTTAGGTCTGTTGCAAGAATCATTTTCCTCCCTGCATTTCTATTGAGGTTTATGTTTTTCACTGGGTTATATTAGTCAAGGAAATCAATAGTTTCATTTACTTACCAAAATTAATAATTACATTTTAAATGAGTAACCAATATTTTCTTTGTATTTTTGTTTTTCATGAATTTGAAGATTCAAAAACAAAAAATATAGGTTGACAATTTGAAGCTCACAATAATGTATGCAATAATATTTTTATACAATAGTTGTAGAATTGAATAGAAAAAATCAAAGAACTTAATTAACCTCCCTCTCTGTCATTGTATTTATAATATTAGACTACAACCAAAAAAGGAAATTAAAATCATAATACAACCATAATGAAATCAACTCATAATCATGCTCAATCAAATATAGTATCTTATGTAATATTTTGACATTTTTACACTAATAAATATAAAATAAAATATAATATATCATTTAGGTAATCAATAACTACCTTTTTAGCATAAATAAGCATATGGTGTTAGGTACCAGACAAATGTTGACACCTCAGTTTTGCCCATTCATTTGATAATTACAGTATTTAATGTTTTTAGTTGAATAGTGCTTTACTGATTAAAATCTCCTCATCATAGGATGTATCAAAACAAACCAAGCCTTTTCCCACTAGGTGGGATCGGCTAAGGAAAAGCCAAGCTTGGCTTTTCATCATAGGATGTATCAAAGCACAAAAAATCAACGAAAAGTAAACATGCAGCGTAATGCCAGTTATACCCCTAGAGCTAGGGAAAAGCCAAGCTGAAGATGCAGATCAAGGAAGAAGGCCGAAAAACTACACAAATATGTCCAAGACATCAAATTAAGGATCTCTACATCAATGGAAGAGTTAAAATCCAGAATCAAGGGCCAATTTGGTCCAGAAGTTCAGAATGGCCTTTGTCGATGCACCCGAAGGACGACATTGATTAGAATACCCAGATCAAGCCAAAAATACATAAGGTGATGTTCTAAGGCATGTCAAAGAACATAGAACAAAGCTCTAAAAGGCCCTTTAAAGGTCATTTGGCTTCGCCGACTCAAAATGACTCGTACTGGCAAGAAAGAAGCTACTGGCACCCTAAACATAATTTGAGCATCTAGACAAAGTTGGAATGTCCTCAAATTGCACATAAATGTTGAGGGTTCATTTCCTGAAGTAATGGTATAGATAAGTCTAGCCAAGTCAAACCTTAGGAGGTCCTTCCACTGATTCGTTTGTAAAATTTATTAATTTTTTTTATAAATTCGTGTCTCGAAGTCCCGTCGATGGTATTTTTGGATTCCTCATATCCCAAAATGATAGGAGGAGTCATCCTAGTGGTGCCTCCATTAACCCAAAGATTTGGCTAACATTTTCTCCATATTAGTTCGCTTTTGCATAGCATTTTTCTAATGAGCATAACTTGATCTCAGAAAACCTAAATTGAGTCTGGTTTCGACCTAATTGGTTTAAATCACTCCAAAAAGTGTCAAGGAGTCTTAGAAACTTCTGAAAACTACCCTAAAGGTTTAGAATGGTCTGAACTTATTGGGATTGAACCCGAATTTTGCTGAGTATTGCCCGAGCCAAGGGCTCAAGCCAAATTGGCCTTCTTTTTGGCCTAGCTACCAAACACTTCACTAAATAGGTTTTTGGCAAACTTTTTGCCTATTTTAAAAAACAAAGTTGTTTGTTCAACTTATTTTGCAATATTAATTGCCCGCAGTGCTGTGCAAACTTGTTTACCTATCCTATTTAGCGAAAACCGTTGCAAAACGACCTCGCTGTGATCATGCTACGCCATATTACCATGCTCATCACCATCCCACATCATAGTATAACATGTTAGGACATCATTTCCTATGCTAGCACTTGTATTGACATGCCATGCACCATGTTTTGACATACTGGGACATTCCTTGACATGCTAGAACACATCCAAACATGCAAACACACACCCACTAATATTCATACAAACTTACAAATCAAATGCTTATCAATCCAGAGCATTCACCTAAGTGAGTGAGGCTCTAAAGATAGGGAAATGACTTAGGATTGGCTAAGCTGATGATTTCTAAGTCATGACTTCCCTTAGATATATCTGACATGCATCTTTGAACTGTCGTTCATGATGTCATCACATTTAACATGTCCATAACATACTTGATCACAAAAACTGCATCACTCACATCAAATTAGGCTCCTTGGCTATTCACATAGATCTAATCATCATCACCAGAAGCTAAGCTCTCAATTTGAGCTGAGTTTCTTTCCCATATGATATATACCGATATACGCTAAGTGCTTTCCTTGGAGCGAAGCTCTATTCCATAGTTATGCACGAAGCGCTAAATGTTTCTTCCCTTGGAGTTAAACTCCCTAACAGAGTGAAACTCTATCTCCAATTATGTGTGTGGCACTAACTGTTACCTCTCATCTGGAGTGAGGCTCCTTTCTTTCCTTAGTTATGTGCCAGGCGCTAACTATCTCTTTGTTTGGAGCTGAGCTCCTTTCCTCTAGTTATACGTTAGGCGCTAACTGTTTCTTTTCTAGAGCTACATAGATCTAAACCTTTAATAGGATAAGTAGGCAGCTCAAGCAGAAGGATTGAGTCCGATGACCATAGGTGCTACCGTAAAACTAGGACCCTTACTCTGGTTAAACATAAGGCATTAACCGTCTTTTCTTTGGAGCAAGGCTCCATTTCTAGATATGCGTTAGGCGCTAACTATCCTTCTTGATTGGAACGAGACTCTTTTCTCTAGTTAACTATTTCCTAGTTATGCACTAAGCGCTAACTGTCATTTCTCCAGTGGAGCAAGGCTCCTTTACTCCAGTTATGCACTAGGCGCTAACTGTTCTCTCTCATTTGGAGCTAGGCCCTATTTCCCAATTAAGCACGAGGTGCTAAACTACTTTTTTTCATCTAGAGCGAAGCCCTTTTTCTAAGTTACACACAAGGCACTAACTTTCGTTTCAATCTTAGAGTTAGGATTCTCATATTACAAAGGCAATTACTCCTAATACATTAAAGCTAGGACTCTTTCTTTTCGTCTTCCCATCTTAAAAACGAGGCCTCTTCATAGTGATCTTGTATACAGCATTGACCCTATCGGTCATACACATTCGTAAATCATATATGCATTAGGCACTATCTCAGAGCTATATCAACCTGATCTCTTAGAAGGGTATATAGTTAGTTCGAGCAAATAGCTTGAGTGTGGTCCCACAGTCTTCATAGACCATCATCTATGTCAGGCATAACAGTTTCCGTGCGTAGCCGAACCTCTGGACCCTATTTCTAATTGCACAGACTAATCAAGATGGACTAAAAAATGGCCATTTATCACATCTTTCAAAAACATAGACAACACGTTTTAAATCATAATCAAAACTCGGGTTTCTCAACACACTTATTTTGAAAGTGTTGGGTGGCGACTTATAGTCTCTGTAATCAAGGTCCTGTTTCAAAACAAAAACTTACTTTTCACATTTAGGTGATATCGGATGCGCCATGTCGTAATAAAGACTTATGACTAGCACTCATCGACTCTGGCATGCGGATCCAGTCTCGATAGCAAAAAAATTACAAAATTGTCTCAATCCTTTTCGGCCATATTTGAATAGGGGAAGGGGTTGGATTGTCAATCCCATGAGCCACACAAATTCTATTTTTTTTTTTACTTCACACTAGACATAGTACTCTCTATTTAAATGAGGGGTATATAATACTACATTTTTGGATTTGTTTTCCACTAATATTGAAAATTATTTTCTATCAAATCACACTTGATATTCCTTTCGATATATAGACGACTGGTGGAGAGACTAAAGAATTTTATATCACGATTGGTTTACACCAAGGCTCAACATTAAGCCCGTACTTGTTTGCCCTTGTTATGGATGAGATTACAAGACATATTTAGGCTGAGGTGCCGTGGTGTATGCTATTTGTAGATGAGATTGTTTTAGTAGATGAGACGAGAGATAGAGTGAATGCTAAGTTAGAATTGTGGCGGGAAACATTAGAAACAAAAGGGTTTAGGCTAAGTAGGTGTAAAACGGAATATATGGAATGCAGGTTTAGCCAAAGTAGGACAACTGAGGGCATAGAAGTAAGTTTGGGCACACAAAAGATTATAGAGAAAGAAAACTTTAGGTACCTTGGATCTATGTTGTAGCAGATGGAGAGATTGATACTGATGTAAGGCATAGAATTCAAGGTGGGTGGACCAAATGGAGGAGTGCTTCGGGGGTCTTATATGATCGGAAAGTTCCCCTCAAGGTGAAAGGAAGGTATTATAAAGTGGCGGTAAGACCAGCATTGTTATATGGGTCAGAGTGTTGGGCAGTCAAGCATAATCATGTTTAGAAGATGGCAGTTACGGAGATGACAATGCTAAGATGGATGCGTGGGATCACAAAGAGAGATGGGATTAGAAACGAGGAGATTAGGGGTAAAGTAGGAATAGCACTGATTGAAGATAAAATGAGAGAAAATTGTTTGAGATGGTTCAGCTATGTTAAATGGCATCCAATAGAGGCACCGATTAAACTGTGTAAAAGTATGGAGATAGCCAAGAGTAGGAGAAGGAGAGGGAGACGTAAGAAAGTTGAAAAGAAATTATTAAACATGACCTTACCTTTATGGATCTAATGGATGATATGGCCCTAAACCGATTTAATTGGCATCGTCAGATCCATATAGCCGATCCTACCTAGTAAGAAAAAGGTTGGTTTGGTTTGGTTTGGTTTGGTTTGTTGTTTGCTGACAAATAGATGGTTGCCATTTTGGCTTATTTAGTTGATGAATGGTTGGTCATGATTGGCTTAATGTTGCTGTTCGCAATTGACTTTCATTGCTGGTTGGACTTGCTTTGCAATTAAATTTACTGGTTTGGGTTTGTTTGATTGCCTTGAATAGTTTTGTAAATGTTGTTAATTTGGTATCTTTAGGCTATGATGCTTCGATATTTCATCAACATCATTTTGAAAGGTGTGTTGAATTTGTAAGCTTTCTAGTTTCTAGTTCTAGAGTGAAATTTTAGGTCTCTATAGTTGTCTAGCTAGTGAATTTTTTCATAGCTAGTTGTGAGCGTCATTGTATTATTATCAGGGGTATGCCCCATTGTTTTTTTGATTCTTTTTTATTATTAGTTTATTCTTTCTTACCTTTCATAAAAAATAACACTCCACTAGTACTAACATCCCAAGTCTTTATACATTTTTGTTCCACCAGGATGTACTGTAAACCTTGAGTAATGAAACTCGTGAAGTACCTCTTCCCCAAGTTCAACTACATTGGCACAAAAATCTTGTCTTTAAATTTTAAATATTATTCCTCAAATAAAATTCAACCTTTAGCTTCTTGTTCCGAAGACAAATAATACCTCATGCTTTGACAATACTGATCATTCTATTGAGCCTCGATAGCTGTGTCAACAATATAGGTACCACTTGAAAACAATTCAAACTAGAATACATTGTGCCATCCCAATTCTCATCGTACGAAAACTCAAAATCATCTATGTCTTCCTAAAGATGCCACTGGGAATGAACTATCACTGCTGCCAAACTCTTAACTTCTTACTCAAAGCACCAGCCATTAAGTTGGCTCTTCCCAGGTGATACTAGAGATCAAAATCATAATCCTTTAAGTATTCCATCCATCTCCTCTATCTTATATTCAAATCACAGTGGGTAAACAAATACTTCAAACTCTTATGATCTAAATGCATTAAACCTCTCATCATATAGATAATGCCGCCAAGACTTCAAAGCAAAAACCACCACAGATAACGCCGAATCATGCATAGGGTAGTTCTTCTCTTGCGGCTTCAACTGCCTTGACCTGTAGCCACCACCTGATCATTCTACAACAAAACATAACCTAAGCCCCCCCTTTTTTTTGAAAGGTAAAAGTAATCAGTATTAATAATTAAAGAGATACAAAATCTTAGGGGCATACCCTTGCATTTACATTCCAATCATATTAATAACTATATAATCATTGACTAGTAAGGCAAAGGCTATAAGGATTACATCTGACCAAAGGAAAGACTCACGGTGCTCAAGGCAGCAACAAAGGCATAGTTTAACCCTTTCTTTCAAGTCTTCAACACATCCTCGGTGGGCATTCAAACTTGAATTAGATGCTTGTTCTCAAAGATATTTGGAAAACTCCTACTTCCCAAGTTTCTCTATCTAACAATCTCATTCACCATTTTCATGATAGCAAGTTCACTTAAGCTTGAATTCTCATGCATGTTTCTTTCTTTCCAAATCACATACACATAGGCAACCAAGCTTAATCTCCCAAGCAAAAACTGATAGGATTTATCTTTAAAATTTAAGATCATCCACCTTTGAGTGTTAGACCAGGAGAATGATGGGAAAAGAATGGCACACTTATCAATAATTGTATTCCATACTCTCCCAGTGAAACCACATTGAAAAAACAACTGATCATGATCTTCATGTAGTTCTAAACAAAAAGCGCACTTCTTATTCTGCATTAGGCCATAAGCAAAGAGTTTATCCAAGTACACATGAAACATCACAATACACTGAATAACCTACTCCACATTCAGTATAATCAAAATGGGAGCCTTAGTTAATCTACACTTTAACTCATTGAAAGCGTTCTCATAAGCATCATCTCATTCAAATTTAACTGCATCTTAAGTCAACTGAATCAATGGACCCGTCAACCAAGAAAAATCCTGAATGAAACGGTGATAATAACCAACCAAACCTAAGAAACTACGAATCTCAAATACAGACCTCGGTTGCGCTATGTCTAACGTTGTTGAAACCTTAGAATGATCCACTGTAATGCCTTGACCTAAAATCACATGACCCGAAAACTTCACCTCGGATAATCAAAACTCACATTTATTAGCCTTGGCATACAACTTATGATCCCAAGGTGCTTGCAAAACTGTTCTCAAATGTTGTTCATGCTCATACTTGTCACGAGAACAAACCACAATATTATCAATGAACACCATCAAAAACCTTTTCTTTTTAAAGGTACCACCATAATCCAATCCAAGAGTTAGAAAATTTTATTCATCAAATCAATAAATACCGCTGGAGCATTCGTTAACCTGAATGGTATAACTACAAACTTAAAGTGGCCATACTAGGTACAAAATGCAGTCTTGGGGATGTCTCTCAACTGGTGATAACCCGATCAAAGATCAATCTTAGAAAAGCACGCCGAACCTCGCAACTAATCAAACAAATCATCTATTCTTAGTAATGGACAGTTATTCTTAATATTCATTGAATTCAACAACCGATAATTTGCATAAAGTCTTAAAGTCTTATCTTTTATCTTTGTAAAAAATTATCGATACTCCCCATGGCTATGTACTAGGTCGAATGAAACTGTAGGCATACAAATCATTCAATTAAATTTTTGATTCTCTCAACTCCATCCATACCATATGGTACAGTGCTATAAAAATAGGAGAGACCCTTGGCATAAGATCCAAACAAAAGTCAATTTCCCGTTGAGGGGGTAAACCCACGACTCCTTAGGGAATATATCTTCATACTCAAAAACAACTCTTGAAAGAAAATATTTGGAGTCCTTCTTATTTAACCTAAAACTTGCCAACTGACCAGAAAACTTCCCAATGTACCTAGTGTCAAACAATGGAGATGGCAAAATTGCTCTCACCTCACCCTGAATTTTAACCATGGTTCTGTCAGGTAAAATAATTGTCACTAACTTACAGCAACAATATATCATAACCCAATAAGTAGATGGCCAATCCATTCCCAAAATTACGTCAAACTCTTTCATCTTCAAAACCCTCAGGACAATCCACAATTGGAGATCACCTAATTGTAAAACACAATCTTTACAAATCCAATTCATCGATGAACTACTATCTATTGGCAAATCCATGAACGTAGTCTCTTCCAGCCTCCCATGTGTCAACCCAAAGTCTTTACACAAGCATGCGAGAAAAAAAAATGATGCGCTAATATGAAACAAAACATGTACCTAAGTACTAAACAAAAGAAATGTACTACGTATCATATAAACATCAAGAGTCATCTCCCACTATGCAAATGTATAGGTACGCCCTTGAATCCTTTGCCTCCTGGAACTGCCATCATCTTTACCTTTTCTTCGTTGGCCACAACCACCCCCGGCACCACGCTACTGTGGTAATTATTGGAGTTATTGCATGGGTTGCTGTTGCATAGGTAGTGCAGGCCTTACTGGGTATTATCGAGTTTGATAAAACTTTGTTGAGCCCCTGGCTCTACACTTTCTTATGACATCTCCCTAAATGGACAATTTACCGTAATAAGTCCGTGTTGATTTCACTTGAAACACAGTCTCTGCCTATATTGATCTTGATAACTTGTTCTACTATGGTGACTAAAATTGTTGTTGTTGTGGACCACCTGACAAACCCAAGCTAGAGCCCAAACTAGAATTACTTCTTTTTGGTAAGGATATTGTTGTTGTTGTTGCTGAAACTTTCTTCTAAAACCACTCATTTGTTCTTTTTCCTTCCCCTGCCATGAACTAGAACCATATCCTTACATGGCACTCTACACTGAACCTTATCCTTGAACTTGTCCTTAGTCTCCACGAGCTCTGGATCTAAAATCAATGGCATCTCTCTCAACTATAAGAGCTGCTGCTACTATACTAGAATAGGTCTGATATCTCAACCCATAATCTGTCTTCTAATATAAGAACTTAACCTCCATTCAAACTTTCTTGTCCTAGCTACCTCATTTGGTACAAGCTGTGGTGCAAACATAACTAACTTAGCAAACTTCCTCTCATAATCTTGAACTGACAGACTTCCTTACACCAAAGTAATAAATTTCTGAGCCTTCATTTCCCTTATCACTATAAGGAAAAATCTCTTAAGAAATGCCTCCTTAAATACCTCCCCAGTCAAAGTATGGATGTTAATTGTATCTCTGTAGGATCTCCACTAATGAACAACACTCCTTTGGAACTGACTTGTTGTAACCATAATCTTAAACTCCTCACCTTTTACACCTAAATTCTCTATCATTTTAGAAATCTCTTCTATCCATCTCTCAGCCTCCATTACATCTTCTTCCCATTAAACCTGGGGGTCATGTTTCTTAAACTGATTAATTATTCTCATATTATGTTTATATCCCGATACAGGTTCTGCTGCTTGGAATGGCGTGTAAGCTACAGTCAGTCCACTCAACCTTTGCATTTGGGCCCACTGAGCCATCATAAACTGCATCATTTGCTCATAAGTCAGTTATGGGAATGCAGTATCAGCTAACGGAACTTTATGGAACACTCCTTATCCCCGACCAATAACATCACCACCTTCTTAGTTTCCTCCTTGATTACCACATTGAATTCCACCTCTTCCATGTCCTATCAATCTACGAAAGATAATAATTATTAACCTCTATTTTTATCACAATAATATGAATAATTTATAATCCATAACAGAAACGATAAGGCCTTACTACACAAGACCCACAAATAATTACAACATAGAGCTCTGATACCATTCTGTTACACCCCTAACTTAATTGTCTGGGATGGATGACATGGAAATATGAGAATTAATTAAAATAAAATAAATAGTTCCAAGGTCAAGTCATGATAGTGACAATCAGAGCATTTGGCATTGTCCCTCATTCCCATATAAGATAATGGAATATTACATCATAATAATAAAAGTAAAATCACATCCCGGTGACATAATTCAAAGCTTAAATAGCCGCAATAGCATATTCATAATACAATCTCAAGTGTGAATAAGTTTGGGATCCACACCTCAAATTGCACAAATTTGAGGTAGTCAAAACTTGTTTGCATGAGAATAAAGCACTTATAGGCATGGCAAATATATGACTCCCATGTGCACGAGATCTAATCTTGCGTAGGAAATGTGGTCTAACACTAGGGAAAGGACAAGCTGAATGCGGGCTATAAAGAGGAAGATCATATGGTCCAACGCAAGTAAGTGCTGCAAGTGTTTCCAAATTAACTAATTTTTTTCTTACTCTACAAAGGCATATACTAAATTAGTTCTTTCTCATGTTAATGCAACGAATATTTTTTTTTTCAAATGATCTGATGCAAGATATACCGATTGTTGGTGTAAGGGTCCAATATTAGGGAGAGCATCAACTGAAGGAGACCTGGATAGAAAGTGATCAAGTGGTCCAACTTAAGTAAGTACTTTAAGTATTACCAAATTAACCAACACCTTTCTTATATTGTAAAACATACACCAAAGTAATCAAATATGAACGTGAATCTAGGTTCTTTTTTGAAGAATGTTACCTTTTGTAAATGATTTTAAAAATTCTTAGCTAAGTATGTGATGTACATGGAATGTAGTAGTTTACTTTATTGTTAGATGCCACATAAATATCTTTTAATAAAGATGGGAACACGTAATGTGACTAATTACACTTGAAAAAAATGTAACTTCATACCTTAAGTTCTATTGTTAGTAATTCAAATAATCGAAAAAATGTAATTATATACCTTAATTTCTATTGTTAGTAATTCAAATAAGTTATTGAACTAATAAATTTAGTAGTATTTACTAATTTTGTCTAATATTTGTGAATCTATAGATATGAAGTTTAGAGATTAAAGTAAAAAGCTAAAAGGGAAAAAAAGGGGGGAATAAAGAAGCCAGATTCATGACTAGCATACTAATGACCAAAAAAGACACCAACTGATCTAGAGTAAGGATGCTAGTAGAAGAAGGATTCCACCATCCTTACACTATTGGCGTTAGTACGCCGATGTTGCCGTACTAGCTGTAAATCTAGTAAGGCTACCACTCTAGGTATGGGCCTCGATCTTGTGATGCTTCTATAACACACGTACCAAATGAATAGTCTTCCCTCACAGCACCTAATCGCAAGTATCTAAAATCTTAACCAGTGATACCTCATATAACACGTCAGAATTTAGCTTTGACTAGGCCCACTTAATTACATTTGACGGGTTAGGAATATAGCTCTGAATGATGGACACGTAAAAAATCGCTTGCACTCCGAAAAATGTTATGGTAAGGTAATGTGACATGCCACCTCACTAATCCAATCAAGAACCTCAAAACGACTAATGAATCATGGGGATAACTTGTCCCGCTAACCAAAATGAAAGTGACCCTTCCATGGCGAGACCTTCAAAAAGACATGGTCTCCCATTATAAACTTTAGTGGCCTCTACCATCTATCAGTAAGCTCTTTTGATGACTATAGGCCGTCTCAAGCCTTTGTCGAATAACCTCGACCTTCTCGGTCATCTCTTGAACAAAGTCTAGACTAAGCATAGTAGTCTTACCAATCTAGACCCAACAAAAGGAGCCTGTATGGTCAGCCTAATAAAGCTTCAAAAGGCGTCACCTTAATACTTGACAAGTAACTTTCGTTATAAGCAAACTCTCTCAAGGAAAAACGATCCTCCCAGCTGCCCTAAAAGTCAAGCATAGAAACCCTAAACATGTCTTTAGTATCTAAATCGTATGACTACCCATTGGTTTAGGGGTGAAAGGAAACAACTTAAGCATGACTCAGAACCCAAGCCACTTGGAGACTACAACAAAACTATGAAATAAACGGGGGATCCCTATCTACGATCATGGACACAGGAACACCATATAACCAAACCTTATCTAAGATAATGGGCACAGGAACACTTGCAACCAAACTATCTTATCCACATATAATGTGCTAGGACCAATAGAGAATTAGTCATCCAAATTGGCAAGAAAATGAATTAACTAGATCAACTTATCCATAACGACCAGATTGCATCTTGGCCCCTTATGGACCTCAGTAAACTATCTATCATAATGCGCTCCTACATCTGTTGGGACACTAGCAATAGCTTCAACAAACCACCTGGCCTTTGATGCTCAGTCATTACCTGTTAGCATGTCAAACATCTACCGACGAGCATAGCAACATTGCTCTTCATACCTAATAAAAAAAACTGTCGACATAGGTTATGATACATCTTCACGCCTTTAGGATAAACAATAAGTTGTGACCTCTGAAACTCCTCGAAAACATAGAAGGAGAGAGGCACAAAAGTCTCCCCATAAACCATAGTCCATTATCAGTCCTCACTCCCCATCTAGCATCTTATCAGCACCTAAAACTCTGGTCTAATTTACCTCGGCCCCACATCTACACCCTCGGCCTTTATCACCTAGCTTAGTGAAGTTAGCTGAACAATCACCCAAGAAAAAAAACATACCGCTTGATCCTTGTCCTCTCGCTACTACAAATCAAACTCACCCAAACCATTAGCCATCCTTTCCTACCACACAACATCACCAACTCTACAAACTGAAGAAAACTCTTGCCAACTAAAAATCATCTACTCATGAGCCTCTAACTAAAGAGAATCATAAGAAACCACTGTGTCATACTACATCATAACATAACTAAACCTTCCCTAGAAGCATCGTAATACACTAAATACCTTAATCCCCTCTTCAGGATCACTAACACTAGAGTAGACATTAACCTCATCCTCAACTCCTTGAATGACAACTCACAAGCCTCATCCAAAGTAAATCGGATAGTTAGTCGTGTCAAAAGTGCAGCTAAACTCAAGAAGCTCATCACAATCGCTAGTAGTAACCTACCAACCCCAGGAAACTCTATATCCCAAACAATGTCCTCGATCTTAGCCAGTCTAGTACTACCTTGCTTTGAGATGTACACATCCACAACAACACCACCTCCTATAACAATATGTATGAGAAATCATATATCTCTAAGCAAAAACTCGCACTTACCTAACTTGGTAAACAATTGGTAGTCCCTCAAAATTTTCAACACAATATGCAAATGCTCAGCATTAGGAACAAATCAGTCCCAAATTTGACCTCTTACTTAGGGGGCCATCCAGTTAGATCATTAGAAAAACATCCTTAAAATCACATACAATCTATGAGAACTCCACTTCCCCAGCCTCTTCATTCTTTATGACCATGGACGCAAACAAATAAGATAAATCGACTCATCCTTGCCCATGAAGAGAATGTAAGATGTTAGGGACAAAATTGTAATGTTGGCGAATCCATAGGCAAAATAGAGTTCTGTAATGCTTAGACTTAGTATAGGCTAAGACACTATAGTCTTGAGTCAAGTAGAAGTGTAAAGACCTCAAGAAAAGTTATCCAAATACTCTTAAAAGTATGAAACGAGTTGAACAGAGCCAAACGGACAATAACGCAGGAAGCACGCTCTAAGTCGCGGGATAAAGCCGAGAAAAGTCTGCTACAGAGTTGGCCGTGCGGGACCGCGGGAAGATCGCGGGAAGACCGCGGGTGTGAGCTTCCTGCGAGGTGACATTCTGGCTTCGTATCTCATCTGATGCTGATCTTGTTCGCCCCAGGTTTTGGATGATATATAAAAGGAGGAGTATCTAGGGTTTTAATAGAGAGCCAGAGACAGAAAGAATAATCATTATCGTTAAGAGCTATTCAAGTCTATTCTCTCCATTACTTAGCCAAGCTTTTCATCTTTTGATCCGAAGGAGTTCGGATTCGTGGTTCGTGATCGCTGAGGATTCAGTACGCTG